>JAKTYK010000072.1:5000-16498 GCA_030578655.1 Magnusiomyces starmeri
CTTCGTCCACATCGTTATCTCCTAATAACAATATGTCATTCAACAAAAGACATGTTCCCACGTCTATAAATCAACACACAACTGAATCTGTTTCCCTAACACCTATAGTGGAATCGGCTTCTTCGTTGACTGAGTTTGATTATATTGACCAACCAGATGCTTCTCTTCAGTCGTCAGCGGCATTGTCATCATCATTGTCGTCTTATTCGGCATTGGCTAAATCTTCTGGCTATATCAACCCATCTTCGTTGTCACCTCCATCAAATTATTCTTCTCAAGGCCCATTAAATTCCACGCTAAACAACTCCAATCAACAACCTGCATCACTAATCAACAGCAATGATAATAACGATAATAATAATAAACTGACGGGATCCACGCATGGAACTCTTCCGTCTCTTGTTGCTCTCAATTTAATTCCTTCTTCGTCTGCATCCAAAAAACCGCATTCTACTAGTCATAGATAAAAGACCAATAACACTTAATATAATACATCATTTAATGATACTTTATAAAGAATATTGATTTATTTGTATATATACATAAAATAATAATAATAATTTGTTGTAGTGCTTTGAATTTGAACTTTTTTGAAATTTAAAATTAATGCGTTTATAGTAGTGGTTGGCAACGTTTTTTTTTTTTTTTTTTTTTTTTTTTTTTTTTTTTTTTTTTCTTCCTTGAGTAGGAAAGTCCGGTTTCTTACATCTGATCAATCACCTATCTCACGTAACATAATATAAACAACCATCGATACAAACAATATCAACTTTATATAGATATATAAAGAAAGGACAAGATAAAGTGAACTAAAACAACAACAAAAAAAATAGTATTAGACCTAGGGTTAGAACTCAAATGATATAGGAAAAGGCTAGGTCCAACGATGAATACTAATGGCTTGCAGTACAGTGACACCTCTCCTTACTTATTAGGGATCCCAACAGCCTCGCAGCTGGAAGCCGAATCTGTACATCCGTCGCAAGAAAAGCCGGATCAAGAAGACAATGATTCTTCGTCGACGTCAACGTCGTCGTCTATTTTATTGATGGGCGGAGAGCCTAGGTTTAACGACTTTGTTTACAAGCCTCAGAGTAATTTACCCAAACATGGTAACGTCTTCATAACTCTGACGGAGGAGCCGAGCGACCCTGCCAAAGTGCGGCCGGAAAAGAGGACTACGAGGAAAATTGCCCGAACAACGGCGAACAAACCAGCTTGCAGTAGCAACAGCAGCAGTAGTAGTAGCAGTAGCAGCAGTAGTAGCAATAGTAGCAATAGTAGGGGGAGAGGCAGGGTGAAAAGGGAGCAAGGGGAGGCGGACGACGGGGAGATGGGATGTTTCAAGAAGGCGGTTTTTGGAAACAGGCGAAGGGGCCGAGAGGCAGACCACTTGAGTGCCAAAATTGCGGAAAAGAAAATACAAACGCGGCTGCAGCTGAACGATGTTACGGCGCAGATAACCTTCAGCAGCACTCAACAACAGTATGAACAAGTGCTTAGCAGATTTTCGTCGAAACGAGGGAATTTCAAACGGACAGAAATATCCGACTCGGATCATATTATCATCAACAAACACTTGTTTAGAAACGTGTTGGCGTCCGAAGAGGCCGTGGCCCGACTCAAAACCGCTAGAGTTCGGTTTCCTTATATTCGTTTACCCAGGTGGTATTACGAACACAAACTCAACTTGACGACCTCTGAACTTTATCCATGCATCATGCTTGATTCGCCGGCAGACAGATTTAGGCATTTGGAGCGTGTCAATACCGAAGAAAATAGAAAGCGGAAGTACTGTTTTTTGGAAAAACCTAATGTGTCATTGTGGGAGTTTTCAAAGATCCCTCCGGCCGATTTTGAGCTGTCGGACGTTGAAATTCTTCATGAACACGATAATGAATACTACTTGAATCAGATATCACTTCTTGATGAGCAAGAGTGCTCACTCCCGCACGACTCGAATGATGCCGTTACTGATTTTGGCTCCGAGGTGGAGGATTCCGAACCAGAGTTTTTCCAGTATTTGCATTACAATGAATATTCCACACCCCAAAAACCGCCGGCTTTAGAAATTCCGTCTTCGGCATACGAGCCCACACCCTTATCATTACCCAAGAAACGAAAGCTGGACTTTGAAAATATGGATATGGATAAGGAAGAAGACAGTGATTTGGAAGTGGTTGACTGTGTCTCAAAAGACGTTCATATAACTAAGATTGTTACACCTACAAAACGAAAGCCACTCACTAGCCAGACATTATTGGGCAATAATGGTGACAAGGAAGGGGAGAAAAGAGAGTCGGAGAATGAGGATATAGAAATAGTTGAAATTCCTGAATCGCCCATGGCAATCAATATCAAGTCACTTTTTTCAGATAAACAGATTAGAGAGTTTATTTCGACATTACCGCCCTCCCAGCGTAGTGAAATCCCTAATTTGTCAGCGTTAACGAGACTGGATGGCCCGTCGTCTTTTCAACCATTGACTACACCTAATACTATACCACCGGACACTTATAGAGACACCGTTTTACACGAAATAAACGCAAACACAATAGCGCAACCTGGAGTAAAAAACAATCAGTTTTACCAGAAATGCAAAAAGGACTTTTCCAAAATGACCACGGCAGAGCTCAAAAAACAGCTAGACAACTGGGGATTCAAGCCATGCAAAACACGAGCTCAAATGATTGATCTCTTGGAGAGCTGTAATATATATACGCCGATTCCGGGGTTAAATATTAACAGCAACAACAATAACAACAATAAAGAGAATGAAAAATCGAATATTACGAGTACGGAACAACAAGCATTAAGTAATGGGAATCAAGCTTTACTGCGAGAATTTTCTGTAACACCCCCACCCGTTGCTATGCCTTGGGTTCGGCAAAATGATAGAACTGAAGAGACAGCGACGCTGTTTGATGGCAGAGCCAAGTTACCCAAAACAAAGCGGGGATTGGACCAAATGTCGACGGGGGATCTAAGAGCGCTTGTCAGGGAGTTTGGGTTCAAACCAGTTAAGGGACGTTCCCAGATGATTGAGCTGTTGAAGCAGTGTTACCCTAAGCATCGTAGTGGCCACAGCAGTAGGTCCACGCCCGAAGCAAGAACTGTGGCCCGCGACACCAGTTCGAACACCTGCAGTTTAGTGGCTGAGGACCCTCAAGACGATACCGCTTTAAGAGATACTGAAAGAGAGCTGGACATTATAATTTCGCAACGGATATCCCACGCGCTTAGAACAGAAGAGTTTGCAAAGCCCATATGGACAAAGATCCTGACATACCATCCGTTGAATCTCGAGGAATTTTGTGCCTTTTTGAACAACAAGCTGTCCATGAAACTGGACACCAAGTTTGTTCGAGACTGGTGCGACCAGCATGGTGTGACCACGACAGTAGCCGATTAGTTTAAAATCCAAGAAAAAAAGAAGAATAATAAATAAATAACCACGGGACCAATACAGCTCGGGGAAATCCGTGATTCTTCCCTCTTTTTTTTTTTTTGACAGAGAAAGAGAGAAGAAAGAAACAATCCTTCCGTTAGATTTTTCCAAAGGCGCTCGTCCAAAACCAACCGTTGTTTCCTTTTTTATTACACCAGCTGTTCACGGACTGTTAGATTTTTTTTTTCGGTCATGTGCGGGGACCCGGTGGGGAGTTTTTATTTTTTTATTTTTATTTATTTTTTTTATGCGTGCAACACCAATATTTTAGTTTTTGCCTGCCCATTTTTAACTTTAGCCTGTATATAATACTTACCAAATTATATATATATATATATATACCTTTATCTTGCCTCTTTTTATTATTATTATTATTATTATTATTATTATTATTATTATCATTATCATTCTTTCAAACATAAGCTTTTTCTCGTATTCTCCGTCATATCCTTCTGAGCTTTTAGAATCATGACTGCCTCAGAAACGCAGCCTTTGCTGCCCACAAATGCCCCACCCCAGCGTATAGTCGGTAGAAAGAAACGGTTCGGCACACCATGCACCCGTCTGTTCAGCTACATTGTCTTTGGCTCGCTATTCATCATAGTCTTCAATCTCGTGTTCTTGCCCCGGACGTCTCTGCGACGTGACTGGTTCAGACTCCACCATGTATACATGACCGATGCCGATGTGGAGCGAACCATCTTCGAGTCCATCACCGAAGACGAGGTCCGCTCCCTGGCTAAGGAATACACCAAAGGCCCCCATCTTGCTGGTCAAGGTTTGGAGTTGGTCGACTTTACGAAATCTAAATTCGAAGAATACGGCTTGAAAACCGAAGTTGTCCCCTATTACACATACCTAAACTATCCTCTCGACCACTCGCTTACCATGCTCGACCCGAACGGCTCGGTTGTTTACCGGGCAAAACTCGAAGAAGATGTTCTCGAGCAAGATAAAACAACAAACCTGACCAACCGGATCCCAACCTTCCACGGCTACAGCGCAAACGGCAATGTCACTGCTAAATTCATTTATGCAAACTATGGTCGCAAGGAAGACTTTGATAAGCTTATCGAAAAGGGCGTAGAGATTAAAGACAAAATCGTTGTTGTAAGATATGACCGGCTGTTCCGGGGTCTCAAAGTTAAATTTGCCCAGGAGCTGGGTGCCGTTGGTGTCGTTATGTACTCCGACCCCAGGGACGACGCCGGCGTGGATTTTGCCCACGGCCTAAAGCCTTATCCGGAAGGTCCTGCCAGAAACCCCTCAAGTGTCCAACGCGGCTCCGTCATGTTTCTTTCCTACGCACCTGGCGACCCTACAACTCCCGGTTATCCCAGCACCAGTGATGCTGTTAGACAAGACCCTCACGATGCCATCCCCTCCATTCCTTCTCTCCCCATATCGTACCAAGACGCCATTCCAATCTTGAAGGCCTTGAATGGCCTTGGCCCTGATCCAAGCGAGCTTGGGGACGATTGGGATGGCATTCTTGAAGACGTTAATTACAACATTGGTCCCTCTGAATTAGAACTCAATCTCTTCAATCTCCAAAACTTTACCACCACGCCCATCCATAATGTTATCGGCACATTTGAAGGTATCATTTCCGATGAGGTTATTGTGGTTGGCAATCACAGAGACGCTTGGATTGCCGGTGGCGCCGGGGATCCCAATAGCGGCACGGCTGTTTTGCTGGCGTTTGCTAAGGCTCTCGGGAAACTAAAAAAACTTGGCTGGCGTCCTGATCGAACTATTGTTCTTGCCAGTTGGGATGGTGAAGAGTATGCTCTATTGGGGTCGACTGAATGGGGCGAAGATAAGGCCAAATTTCTTGGGAGAAAGGCTCTGGCTTATATCAATGTCGATGTTGCTGTTTCCGGCACTAAATTCGAAGCCTCGGCTTCTCCGTCGCTAAACCAGCTTCTTAGAGATGTGACCTCCCTAGTCCCTCATCCCCAGGACCCCGACACAAACTTGTATTCCGTGTGGAAGGAAACCTCGGGTGCTCGTATCGGTACTCTGGGCACAGGAAGTGATTACACCGTGTTCATTGACCATCTCGGTATCCCCTCTATCGACTTTGGCTTTGGTCCTGGGGAAAATGACGCCGTTTATCACTACCATTCCAACTATGACAGCTTCCATTGGATGGACAACTTTGTCAATGATAGCTGGGCTTTCCACGTTGCCGCTGCTCAAACAATCAGTCTTCTTTCGGTCACTCTTTCCCAGCAAATTGTTGCCGACTTGCGCTTCGTCGACTATGCCAAAGTCTTGTCTGACGGACTCGAGGATTTGGTTCGCACTTATGGATCCCTCTTTAACTTGACTTTGGTTGACTCGGAACCTGATTTGGTTGGTATCACTAACCAGCACCAAAACGACAACAACCGTGACCATAACAGCCACGAGAACAACAACGACAACAACAATAATAATCACAACAACAATCACAACAACAATCACAACAATAATCATAACAACAACAACAACAACCACAACAATCATCACGATCACCATAAGCACAAAACTCCCAAAACTCCCGCCGAAGCTCTACACCAACTTCGGCATGCTCTCCAAGTTTTTTCCAAAAAGGCCGAGAAGGCTGACGAGTACTCCAAGTGGCTCCAAAGCGAGTTCAACACCGACTATCCCTGGTGGCGGTACTACAAGAAGTTTTCGTTGCTGATCAAGATCCAGCTCCACAACTGGAAGATCTCCCGCCTGGAGCGCCTGTTCCTGTACGACGAAGGCCTCGACAACAGAACTTGGTTCAAGCACATCTTCTTTGCCCCAAACAGATACCTCGGCTACGGAGGTGCCGTGTTCCCGGGCATCTTGGAGTCGTTCCAAGACAATAAGCCTCTCAACTTTATCCGATGGGCAATCATTAGCAGAGACGCAATATATAACGCCGTTGAGGTTTTTAGGCGCTATTAGTTATTGATTAGATTATTTTTAGTATTAGTAGTAATGACAAATGTATAGTAGTAATTATTATTATTATTATTAATTTTTTTCTCCGTTGCTATCACCGGTGGTTCTTTTTAAATATTTACCATTTTCTTTGACTTTACTAATGATTTCCAACCTGTTTCGTTGTTGTCATATATCAATAAAGAAATATATAATACTATAGTATATTGTATCTTATAAAAAAAAAAAAATAAAAAAAAAAATAAAAAAAAAGGAAAAAATAAGAAAAAAAAAAAAATTTACTAAATAAATTCCTAATTAACTCAATTAAAAGCAGAGTCCCCAGATTTCAAAGCTAAAATGGACCGCACGTCGGTAGTGAATCTGATAGCAGCCAGAAATGGAATCATAGACAATAAGGAATTGTCGCTGGGATCATTGATCCATCCTTCAATGCCTATTCCGTTGGCCTTGTGTCGCAAATAAGAGACCGGCGAGTTGTCCATTATCATGATATTGGCCAAATCAGGATCCACTGCCCCCAAATCCTTCACATACCCCATATTCGTTTGCGTGCAGTGCTGTCTATAGTATCTCTCTACAAAATATTTGCGGTCCTTTTCTAGCCAATCAATCATTGGGTCGGCGTACGCCTGGACAGATGCTGTGAAAATAACAAGATTGTACCACTGGGAAACCGTCTGCAAAAACTCGTCGCAAAAGGGCCGCTTTAATACCGTATATAACGTCGCATAAGAACTATTCAGCTTAACTTCAACCATAGCACCCTGGGAAAATCCCGGTGCCCGTGAAAGCGTATGAATTAATGTCTCATCAAGATCAAGCACTAATGTCTTTCTCTTTAGCCTTCGGTAATGAATCGCATTTACATTGGCTGAAATCTGCATAAATCTCGGAATTCCTCTATCAATGTTACTGTATTTGGAATCCTGTGTAGACGTAAAAGCAGAGTAGGTAATGTTTTTTGAAACAGTCATATTGGTATTAGTGTAATTAATATTATTAGTGTTATTGCTGTTTTCATCATTCTCGTTAGTGTCTTTATGACCCGCCAGAGAAAGTGAAAGCAATTGCCATAATGATAGTGGCTTAGATGCTTGGGGAGGGAGTAAAGGCTTGGGAGGTGCGTAGATTCTAGGAAATTTAAATGCATATGCTAAAGGTGATTTTCGTTTCTTTGATGTTGGCGTCGATGACGAAGATGATGGATTCTCTACGGTTGATGAAATTTCTGCTCCCTCCGAAATAGGGGTGATGGTGCCAGATTTAAATTGGGTATTCAATTCATTTGTTGTGGTTGCCGTTGTATCAGTTACTGGGGAGTCCGACCCTGTATTGTTGTTTATCTCGGTTTTACCCAACCGGGGTCTATTAGAAGAAGTGGTCGAACTTTTTCGAGAGCGTGTTTTTGGTTTTTCATTGGTCCCTGGAGTAGCTGGCTTGGATCGTGAAAGTTTAGATTTTCCTTTTGGGGTTGATGGGGCATTGCTATTAGATAATTTTTGTTGGTCATGAATACCGACAAAATCGGTATGTTGTTGGGAGTTGTCATCTATATGAGTTGAAGCGCCAGGGTTTGTGGGGGATGATTTTGAAAGCAATGGTATCCAACCTATAATATGGCTAAAAATAGAGTCAGCTTTAGGCATTCCCTCAGCCGTTGAAATGGCGGGTGTTTGTTGGGATAACTCCAGATTAGAATAAGATGATGATGAAGTATTACGTTGATTATTTGATTCCGAGCCAATTGATGTAATGATGCTATTTCCGGAAGCTGTTTGTTCTGAAAGGCCTTTTTTCGAAGACCAAGACATGAAACCGACCCATACGGACATATATGCAAAGCAACTATAGATTAGTCGAGGGAAAAAGAGTAAAATGCTATAGAGAAATTCCATAAACCGCTGAACTGTAGTACGTGGGAATATTGGAAACTCTGTTTGTGTTTGTTGTTTGATTTCAATGCTACTTGTGTTTGTATTATTTGTGTCCTCATATTTAGAGACAAGTTTTATGCCTGAAAATGATTGCGATGATGATTGATTCAAGTCATATTGACGCTGTTGCTGTTGCTGTAGTGCCACTTCTAATGATTCATCTATAAGTTTTAGCTGGCTTCTATTTTGCTTGAATGATAATATTTCGTCTTCAATATCATCATCATTATTACTACCTTCATTTGACGATGCACGACCCTACAAAACACCAAACCCTGTTAGAGAAGAGTATATTATTTAATTTTGAGAGAAGATATATATAAACAAGTAACATCAAACATGAATTCCTTGTTAAGCTACCGAGTAAGACTACTGCCACTTACCAAAGAAGCTATAGTTCGTGAATGTATGGGGGTATTTGGTGGTGTGTGATTGATGACGCGATCAACTCTATTTGAAATAAATTTGATGGAGTTCATTCTTAAATCTCAAAACTGTAAATATATATATATGTGTGTGTATTAAAACACTTTGATCTAAAATAAGAATGTATAGCAATAGACAATATTGAGACTTAGTTATCTGGTAGTATAATAGGAATAAAAAACATGATTAAGACGAAGTGAAAAGGGTGGTGGTGAAAGGGGGTATTTGATATGTAGGGACCAAAAGAAAAAAAAAGAAAAAAAAAATAACAATAATAATAACAGTAAGGAAATAAACTTAAAAGTGTAGTATCAAAAAAGTTGTCGTTTCTGAGTTTGTGTTGTTGTTTGGTTAATAATTCAACTACAAAAAAAATAAGCCGCAAAAAATTGCCATATTAAGGAATCTTTTAAAATTCGTACAACAAATAGCAACAGGCCGGGTTTCTTTGATACCGAAAAAAATTTTATTATTATTATTATTATTTTTTTTTGTTGAAAAAAGCTCTCGTCGCTTTACAAAAAGCCGTTACACAACTGTTGTTGTTGTTGGACTCCCTGTATATCTGTCAACGTTTTGGCTCCGGGTCTACCTCTTCAAGAACTTCAAATTCAGATTCGGATGAAAACCCGAGCGGGTGAATTGATATCGGTATGTCATTATTTATTTCACCATCCGAAACATCAACGCCCTCGTGATTTTTGTCATGTGAAAGTTCTCTTTTTTTGGCTTTTGCGCCTCGCTGCTGGTTCTTGCGTTTACGATGGAGTTTGCCACTTGCTAGGACCAGCCCATCAATGTCCCCTTTTCTGTACTTTGTGTTTTTATTGGAGCCTCCCCCGTACATGTGGGTGATCTCCCAAAGACCTTGACGCATAATTTCATCATGACCAAGGCATTCTTCCAATGTCGGAATATACGTAATGGTCTCCAATATGTTCTTTTTTTTTTTTTTTTTTTTTATAATGGTATCTTTAAGTCAGCTTTTGTCTTCATTCTTATTCGTTCCTTTTTTAAAAAAAAATGGGCACATTAAATTGTTTTCGCGGTCCATTATTCACATACCTTTCTATATACTGATCGTCGAAAAACAATAGGTATCAAATCCTGTAGTTGATCTATGATAAGACATGCAAAAATGTAATTTATAATTGGTGTGATATTTTCCAATATCAACAAATTTTCATTAGAAGATTCAAAGTCAAGCTTAACCACAATACTTTCTAAATATCCAATGGATGATTGGTATTTTTCACTTATATCGCGCACTGATGGCACGGGTCTGCATATATCTTCTCATGCCCCACTGTTAGTATATCTTATAAATGACGACTTTCCCCAAAAAAATAAAGGCAATAGCTTGGTATTGTCTAAAAATAAAACATTTTCCAGTATTCTTTTTAAGCTTCAATTATTATTCTTACAGTTTAAAACATTAGATTTTTTAAAATAATAACACTCTTTGTTTGTTTTTTCTATTGGGTAAATCTGTAAGCTACTTTCATTCCAAAGTCTTCCCCGCTGTATTAGATCATTCAGTGTACTGTAATATATAACAGAAAGAGGATTGTGATTGATAATTATTTCAAATGACATCTAGGTAATGCATATTTAAAGTTCATTGATGTTAAATTTACTTTTTTTTAAACAATATATATATATCAATCTTCTCGCATATTCTTACCTTAAAACCATTCTCTGTTGTGCCAATGAAATCCCTTAAAGGCATGTACTCTTCACCACCAGTAATGTTAATGGTATAACTTGTAACAACAGTAATTTCATTGTTTGCAAATCTTGCGGTAACATCCGATTCGGGTTTGAGTTGAAAAGTTTTCATTGTTAGCCGTAAAAGTGAAATTGATTGGAGTTCAAGTGGGTCTGTGTGTTAATAAATAAGAAATAAACTTGGGAAGACATAAAAATAAAAAATAAAAATATATCAATCAACTCAGCCATTGATTGGTTTTTTAACAAACTGGCAACATAAACTATTAAAACTATCCATCTACTCAATTATCTAATCAGTAGTCAATAGTTGTCAGTAACCACGCAATTTAACATAGACATATTATATTCTTTTGAATACATGCGTTTTTTTTTTTTTTTTTTTTTTTTTTTTTTTTTTGTCTCAAAAACGGCTTAATATATTGATTGTAGAAATATTCAAACAATAGCATCGGAAATTAAAAAGATGAAATGAAAAGGAAAAGAAGAAAACACACTCCTTTTTCATTACAAGTGTCCATAATGATTACGTTAAATTTCATTTGATTTCTTTTTTATTCAAAATATGAATATTCAATTTTTTTTCAATATCACAGACTAAAAATAAAATAAATACTCAAATAATTTGATTTACTAGCTTGGACTTCCTAGAGCTATATTAGGAAATATATAATATAAATCACTGGGACAAAATTGAACTCTTTTAAAAGTAGTAATGAACTATAAATTTTTAGGTCATTGGTTTAGGATCATCCAATACCCAGGTAAATAGGAAATTTATAATAGTGTACTTCATCTTTTCCCTCATATATATATATATATATATATACTTATCGACAGATCTTTATAAAAAAAATAACAACTAAATATTCACATTATCGTCTAATATTCTAAAAAAAAACTTTGGTATATTTGAATTGCATATGCACGTTTAATGTGTTGAGTATAATTACTTCTCTGTATTAGTTTTTTTTTTTTTTTTTTTTTTTTTTTTTTTTTTTTTTTTTTTTTTTTTTTTT
>JAKTYK010000073.1:0-16484 GCA_030578655.1 Magnusiomyces starmeri
AAAAAAAAAAAAAAAAAAAAAAAAAAAAAAAAAAAAAAAAAAAAAAAAAAAAAACGTTAGCTTTTAATTACTTTGACAACGATAATCACAAGAAACTCATATATATATATACGTACCATCATGATCTTCATCTTTAAACTCGATATATGTATATCCCAAAGCAAAAGCATTTGCAATTTGGGGGAAACTAGGCGAATTATTCTGAGCAATACTATTAACATTTGATCTCACTAGGGAAGCCTGTTGTATTCTTTGGATAAGCAACTTTTGAGACTTAGAAGTTCCACCTTTTTAACAGAAGCATTATATTATCATGATTAATAAGGAATCTAACGATTTGGGGTAGGGTAAAAAACAATTCTTTACTTAATGTTTTTTTTTTTTTTTTTTTTTTTTTTTACAAACATGTAATCTTATAGTTGAACCTACCTAGTAATAAAAGGGTCCCCGAGGGTATTATATTAGCGGTGCCTGTTGACTTGAGCATTGACAGCCAAATTCCAGGTGAAGAGTCCGCCTGGTTTTCCGGCAGAAATCCTTTTTGGGGACCTGAGTCCTTTGGAACTTCATTGATACCGGATCGGAACATGACAATAACAAAATATTTATATTATCAAACCAACGATATATATTATGAAAAAAGTTGTTTATAGAGTTCTGTTAAAAAAAAAATAAATAAATAAATAAAAAATAAAAATAAATAAATAAAAGTTATACAAACTAAAGGTGTTATGTTTTCGTTATGTCAGGGTAACACACGACAGCCGTACTGTGTGCAACAGCAACGGGCTATCATGTGGGTATACCATATATATATATATAGAGAGAAAAAGCCATAAACGAGTTTCATTTAAATATTATATATATAATATACTACAATCCCTTGTCTATCCAAGATGGTATCCAGTAAGCTGTTTCTAGAGGGTTTTGTGTATCTATCCATAAGATTCCACTAGATACCATTTCGTTCAAAATGGTTTGGGAGCGAGCCGACTCCCATTTCAAGTTGTCTCTTAGCATCGACACACTGACATAGCCCAGTATTTCACAAGCAGCTAGCACAGACGACTGGTCCGAAGACATCTCGGAGGGAACAGATCTGATGTATTTTGTTCCTGCTATGTCGACGAGCTCGAATCCCTTACCCAAAACTTTTAATGATTTAACAGCCCGTTCTATATCATCTATGGTAACATCCACGGGCGGTGACCTTCTTGCTAGCTTTCCTTTAACCGCATTTACTGATATCAGACCACCATTTTCATCTCGCGTAACCCGACTGATCTCTATAACTTTTACAGCCAGTTCGAAATAAAAATCGTTCACATCTTTGCCCAAAATAGACGCCCAAAAAGAGCCACCCTTTTTACTATTGGAATTGCTACTAGCCAGCGGATCGACCCCGATAGCAGTGCACATCCGAGCAAACTCGGTTCTGAATGTGGGGTTTGTTCGGATTTCTGCCGCATGTTCGACCGCAAAATACGCCAGACTGGATCTAAACACTTCGAGCTGATCCGCAAGTTCTTTCGTTCGTTCTTCTATCAGTGTATGGCTCAAGTCCGAATACTGTTGAGCGGCCCGGGCCTTGTTATCAAAAGCTGCAATTCCAACACGTCTCATTTTGTGAAAGTGTTTGTATATAAATATTCATATAAATAAATGGTATCAATACAAATAAAGGAAAAGAAAAAGAAAAAAAAAGTAAAATGAAAAGGAAGTAATAATAGAGATAATAATAATAATAAAAAAAAAAAAAACTGTCAAGAGGAATTAGCATAAATATGGATAAGAATAACCCTAACCCTTCAATATGGGGGTGTTTTGTACGGAGATAAAGAGCCATCTCTTGGAAATTCATTTTTGTCAACAAAATGAAACAGCAAAAAAGGTATAAAGTAACAATTATTAATTTGAGGGCCAGAATTTAAGATTAAAGTCTTCAATTCAAAACAGAAAAAGAAAAAGAAAAAGAAAAGGAGAAAATAAAATAAAAAAAGAGGATTTTTTTTTTTTTTTTTTTCAAAAAGTATAGTTAAACTTTAAGATAATTAGAGATAAAATTAAACTAAAATACACTAATTTTTTAAACGAGGAATCCTGAAAAATACAAAAGGACTATACGGACTTTAGTAAATCGTATATATATACCATGTATAACACCTTTTTTCATAAAAAAAATAAAAGTAACTGCTAGTCTGTTTTTAGACTAACAACATTGTTGTTGTTGGACACTAGGGAAATTCAGTGTATAACATTTTGGTTGTCATTTGCAATACAATAATTATATATATGACCTATATTTCATGCATATATTATATATATATAAAAAATCTTTATCACCAAACAGTGACCACTTCAGATGAGAGCCATCTATATATGTGTATAATTCAGATAAAATGATTGTCATTTTATACGCTTATGTTATTGATACTTTTATTTTATTTTTTTGTTAAATTTTGAAGATAAATATACAGATTTAGATAATCAAAAAAAAAAAAAAAAAAGGTGTTTTATGAATACTCATCGTTCACATACAAAATTCTGAGAAAAAAAGAGCATCAAGTCCAACTTTATTCTATTGTTTGATGTATGGCCTGTTTTTTTTTTTTTCTGTTATGCCCTATAAGTGTTTATTTTGTTGTGTTTTCGGAGATAAATTTTTGGTTTTTTTACTTATTTTGAAAAAAGTCTTCAATAATCTTTGATAAAAAAAAATGGTTTACTTTATTTATATTCAAAAAAAAAAAAAAAAAAAAAAAAATCATGCACAACAATCCAACTTATGTCACATGAAAATTAAGGAAACAAGAAAGAAACAAATCAGACAATCTTTTATATAACAAATAAGTCTTTGATATTTAAGTTGAATCAATTATCAAGGTCATTTTTATTTTTGCTTTTTGATTGTATATATATATATATATATATATATATATATATTTCAGAAAATCATAATATAAAGTGTCTTGAATAATTTATAAAAAAACAAACCATTACCTTTTCTCATTCAAACTGATAATCAATTACTGTTTTAGTGATAAAGGAAAATAAAAAAATCTTGTATAATTTTATTTGAGGAAGGATTGATACCGTGTATAGTATAAATACCAGTAGTTTTCTTTCACATTTGGACATACTTTTGTTCTTAGGAGAGGGAACAGAAAAAAAAAAAAAAAATAAAAAATAAAAAAATACATTCTCTGCTTTTTTTTATTCAAGTATTGATCCGATTATTATTACAATGATTCAACTAAAGTTGCTCAAATCTGAGAATCACATAGTAAATCTTCGATTATGTCAGTTATTCTTGTCAATCATAGTTCTTAGTCTTTCATCAGCGACTATTGATAAGAAGTTCCAAATAAGACATTCTCAAACGTATACAAAGTATTCTGATACGAGGTATGGCCAATATGTACAAACATTATCTCAAGATTTTTGGGCACTATTCACGTCAATATGGACGTTTTTCTCAATTTTATATCTTTTCTTTACACCCTTTGTGGGACCAGAGTTTTTGACCTGGCCACCAACGTTTTTCATTCTTGAAATCCTTATGTATATCTTTTGGTTTACAACATGGATTTCCTTGACCGCTTACGCTTCCTGCAAACCTGCTTCTAAGCTCACTCATTCAGTTCCAGGCTACAATTTTGGATTGGCAAACTGTATAGTATCATTTCTTACTTTGTTAACATTTCAACTCTCGGCTTATTACGTTATCTCGTCGGCAATTCCTTATTTCAAAACTAGATCATGGTACTCTGATTTGCGCGGTTCAATGGGAGGCCTGCTTCCGGCACCCACACACCTATCATCTCTTCAAATAAGTGACGAAGAAAAAGACCTAACCACCCAAAAAAAAAATAAAACCCCTGATGCCCCATTATACCCCGCCAAATGTTTACTAAGGTCCCCCGACCAGTCCTGAGAGAAAATGTAAACATGTTTCTTAGTCAATCACTATACAAATTATATATGTATATATATGTGAGCTGATCGAAAGTCTTTAGAGCTTTTTTCTATATACAAAAAAATATAACTTATAACCATAATAATGATTATTATGATAATAATTTCTTTGCGTTAGCCCGGAGTCGAACCGGGGGCTCGACGATGGCAACGTCGAATTTTACCGCTAAACCACTAACGCATTTGTTGAAAAAAAAATCACGATTGTATAAAAGAAGAATAATTCAATGTCGAGAGGTTTACAAATGAATACTAAAGAAAAAAACAGCATTGTAGACGACCAAGATTAAGACTTGTGCGGCCAAGAGTAGCAACATTTTCTCAGATATACGTATCGTATCAAGAAAGGAAGAAAAAAAAGGGGATAGTTAAGTAATCGGTTTTTTTTTGTTTTTTTTTGTTTTGTTTTGTTTATGGTTTACGTTTAGTAAGGCGTCAAGAGAAACATATTTATACAAAATAGAAGATGCAACAGACTTTATATACGACAACAGACATGTTTTATAAGTAAAAAAAAAAATAAACCATCACACGCCATGTGTCAGCCACCATTAGTTTGTGCACATGTGCAACACACAAAAAAAAAAAAAAAAAAAAAAAAAAAATCCATCAGCCGTAAATTGGTTGCAACGATCCAACAAATTTAACAATTGTTGAAATTTCTAAAGACTGAAAAAACAAAAAAGCGAGGGAATGATTATTTTTTTTTTTCTTAATATAATTGTCTTTATATTTTTATTATTATTGTTATTATTATTTTAATTAATATTTTTTTTTTTTTTAAAAAAAAAGGAAACGTTCATAGAATGAATATATATATGAAAAAAATTTTTTTTTCTTCTTTTTCTTTCTTCTAATAAATCTTCTTCTTTTCGTCAATACTAATTGCACCTGCACCAGCGCTGACAACCAAAACCAAACCACCGATAATACTAAGGATTTGGAAATGTTCGTATCTCAAAAAGTCTCTGATAGGATTGCTAGCATCGTAGCGCCAGTATTGGTTGTAGGTAAAGTTTCTCCAAAATAGCATCAAGACCAACACTGCGGCACTGAGACGCGCCTTGTAACCAATGACGACAAGACCGCAAGCAACAGATCCAAAGATGGACGAGACAATACGGAGCGTAGTTCGTCGGTCAACAAAAGCGTATGCGAAATAAAGAAGAATTAGTAGGATTCTGCCGGCAAGCTGAAAATATTTGGCTCTATTTTTGTCATCGACAAGGGGGAGGCCTGGCAACGACAAGGCTCGACGATCCTTGACAAATGCAGCAGAAAGAACCATTAATAGTCCGCCAATGACTGACAAGTTTCTGAAAAAGAAGTTAAGGTTGAATGCGAGTCCGTAGACAAAAGCTTGGGATATGACGACAAATGCCAGAGACGCGACGGCATAAACGAGGTGCTTGTATGATACAATAAGGGTAGAGGAAGTTAACATGATGAGGATATTTAGGGCCAAGTAGACAATGGTGAGATAACGGTGGAGCCCTCTATAGTTGGAAATGTAGGAAACTTGCGATTTCCATTGGGATACGATTCTGTAGGAATCTTCATAAAAGGTAGCGACGATAAAAAAGCGGCTGATGATGGGGAGAAAGGGCTTAAGCGGTGCGCCAATCTTACCCAGATACAGATCGAACTTTTCAGTATATGCGTGTATTTTGTCTTTGAGTGAATCGGTTGAGCCGGATCTATAAGCTGAAGATGAGCCCAATCCCGAGGTGCTGGGCGAGAGGCCTATTCCAGGACCATAGTTGGATCGTAAAGATGCGGATGAAGCCGATGATCTCAATCCCCCACCTGGTGCATGCATGGCATTAAGATCGTATGAAGATGGGCGGCGCATGGAATGGTTTACGTCTGGATTTCCAATAGGAAGTTGATAATTTTTATTTGACGACAAAAACGACATTTTTTTTTTTTCAAACAATGATTTGCTTGTATATATATATATAGAGTAGCGTGATGAAATGTGTTGTATTAAACCTTGTCTAACTAAAGAAATTCTAGAATAGTTGTAAAAGAAAAGGAAAAAAAAAATCAATATAATAGGAGAGGAGGAGTTGAGAGAAGAATATATATGTATATATGCGTGAGGTTATATATATCACATATAAACCAACAAAAGAGAGACCTCCAAGAAATCTGAAAAGATGTCAAAAAAAAAAAAAAAAAAAAAAAGAAGAAAAAGAAGAAGAAAAAGAAGAAAGAAAGAAGGATGAAACAAAAGAAAAAAAAATTGTATGTAAAAAGTGATGTGTTGTTAACAAAAAAAAAAAAAAAATATTATTATTATGGGTGGTTGCGTAACATCAAGGATCATTATTATGTAAACTACTTTCTCTACCGGAGGAGTCCATTTAAACTATCTCGAGCCAGAGAAACATAATATATATAAACAATAACAACAATAGCTATATCAATAAAGATTCAAATGATACCTGTATCATACAAGTGACTAATGAATGGAACATTATGTTTTGAAATTCGGAAATTAAGATTGACTGATGGTCACTAATAGTATATAATAATATTAACTTGATACAAGAAGAGTAGTAATCTACAAGAAGCAAACAAATACACATATATATGATCATACAACCATCCAGTTTACTTAAAACTGAGCGCCGTACTGGATTTTGTTGTCCCCTGGAATAAAACCAGGAGGTACCCCATTTGAGTGTTGATATGGGGGAGGATTGCTTGTGCTTGGGCTCGTGCTTGCTCCTGGCCGTGCGGCTGATGATGAGGAGGGACCAGAATAAGTAGGTTGCTGTGCGACAGTGGCACCATAAGCCTGTTGTTGTTGTTGTTGTTGTTGTTGTTGCTGCTGGGGTTGTTGCTGCTGCTGGGGTTGATTCTGCTGCGGAGAATATTGTGCGGGATATTGATCAGGCATGACACCCGACTCGAGAGTTGAAGGATCATCAGTGATTTGTTGGTAGCCAGTTACAGGTGTAATGAGATTTTGACGCTCAACCCAATCTTGGATGACAGGAACGCCGTCATTAGGATATTTGAGAATGATATACCAGGCATGGATGATTCCGGGGAAAGCGCCGAGCAGAGTCAGGACAAGGTTGATGAGCAAATCCAGAGATAAGCCCGTCTTAACAAAGACAGGGAATGCTGGGATAAACACTGCCAAAATGGCTAGCAGCAGGTCGGACGTGATAGGAATGGGCGAGACATAACGACGATTTGGAGGAGCAGGCATTTTGATTAAATTTTACAAGAGTTTTGAATTGATAAAAGAAAAAAAGAAAAAGTAAAAGTAAAAGTAAAAAAAAAGAAGCGAGAAATTTATTTTACTACGGATGTATTCTTACGGAAGGTCAAAAAAAGAAAAAAAAAGATGGTTTTTAGTGCATTCACGTGAAAGCCAGCCGCACCAAAAATGCAATGTCATATAATTTATTAATTTCTCGCAAAATGTGTAACAAATATTTATATATTTATATATATATATATATTTTTTTTTTTCACAAAATTTTTAGTTTTTTAACAAAAAAAAAACTACTTCCCCACAATATCTCAATAATATATAATATATATATATATATATATATATATATATATATAATGACACCGGCGATAATTTCAACAACATGGCGCAGCTTATCATGGGCTCTCCGAATTGGGTGTACCGTTCATGTCATTCATACCTTTGTTTATGAACTCTCTGAAACACAGGGCGAGTCCATGCTGCCAACACTCAACTACTCTGGCGATTTTGTCCATACAAACAAAATGTGTGCCAGAGGGAAGAATTGTGGTGTTGGGGATGTGATTGTTGCCGCAAAACCTACTGATCCTTCCCAGCGTGTTTGTAAAAGGATTACAGGAATGCCTGGTGACATTGTACAAATAGATCCTTCGGCTACTTATAAAGCCAAGTCAACTACTAATACCGGTAACATAATTGATCAAAGTAAACATGAAAATGGTGGTACTAATGACGTCAGCAGTAGCAATAACAATATTATAGACAACACTAAAAACTTTTCTTCTTCTTCTTCTTCTTCAGACAATGCTAGATTTATAAAAGTTCCTGAGGGTCATTGCTGGGTCACTGGTGACAATTTGTCCCGCAGCTTGGATTCCCGCAGCTACGGTGTGTTGCCATTAGGACTGGTCAAAGGCAAGATATTTGCGGTCAGCACACGGGACGGCACCTTTGAATGGGTGGAAAACAATCTCAAATGGAAATCTTGAGAATAGTAACGATACGGTAAAAAAGAAAGAAAAGCGAAATTTATTTACTTATTTATTTATTTATTTATTTATTTATTTATATATTTATATATATATCGATGATATCATTGTTATTATTACATTGTTACATATTTATTATATATATATATATAACATTTTGTGGTACACAAATAAATTTTATTTTTTTTTTATTTTTTATTATTTTTTTTATTTTTTTTCCTTCCTCGTCCATTTCATCCAACAATTTTTTTTTTTACCTTTTCTGTTGGATTATTTAGAAGAGAAAGATCAAGTAGTTATATATTATATTGTATATATACATATATATATATATATTTTTTTTTTTTATATATATATACAATAGATATTATGTGTATATATATTATATATTATATATAATACTGGAACCTTAAACCTTTTGTTTATATATATATATATATATATATATATATATTTATATCGTGGGTTTTTATTATTATTATTATTTTTTTTTGTTCCATCATCAGCGTACCAAAATACCCATTTTTCGCCCCTTTTATTGTTCTTATTCATTCGTTTATTTTCCTCGCTTTTCTTTAAATGTCCCTACCCTCAACCATCCTGCCACAAAGGGACACCCCATCGGCTTCATCCACATCCTCCCATGACTCTGATGCCATCTCTAAAATGAGCTCTATTAGTCCTCATAAACCGGTGACTCCCGTCAGAGTCTCTGCTAAGAGAAAACCCGTTAAAAAATCATCATCATCATCTTCTTCTTCTTCTTCTTCTTCGTCTCCTTTGTCTTCTGCAGACCTGGAAAAAAGGCAACTTCATGCAACTTCTAATTTACCTCCTATTCCTGCAAATTCTCCATATGTAACCTCACCTTTTTCTTCACATACGTCGGGATCTACTTCTACTTCTTCTTCTACCTCAGCTTCAGCTTCAGCTTCTGTTTCCCCTACTCATTTTTCTCTTAAATCATCTTTCTCGCCGTCCTCTTCTTCCCATTCTCCTTATCAGCATCCTGACTTAGGCTCTTCCTCTGTTTCGGTAGCAACAAGCTCTTCTTCTTCGAATCCAGCTCCTACAAATTCACCACCGGCGAAGAAGTATCATGTCATGTCTATGATTCTTGACGATGACGACATACCTCCCTCCAAAGTTAATAAATCCTCTTCTAAAATCGGTAATAGATTGAGTCCCACTGACCAAAAAAGTATTAAGAGCATCAAGAGCACCTTAAGCAGTGATGGCAGTCGTAACAGCAAATCAAGCATTTTGAGCACTAGTACTACTGCAACAACTTTGTCTGGTAATTTCGAGAATGGCATTAATCCGTATTTGAACAGGAAATTTGTGGGCGCATTGCCTGATATCAACGGGAAACATGAATCAGTTGAAACCTTGAATGGTAAAAATCATGTTGATAATTCCCACAACAACATTACTAATGTTGTTGAACATTCAAATACCATTCCCAGTGTCAGTACAAAGAAAGATGCCCAAGTTGACGATAAAGTTGACTCAGAAACTATTTATGCCTCTACCTCTGTCTCTGACTTTACTCCTATTACCACAAATAATAAAGCTTCCGATAGTACTTCTTCAAAGGAACAAAAGACTACAAGTAACAACAACAACAACAACAACAACAACAACAATAACAATAATAATAATACGCTCGAAGTTAATACTACTTCCGAAGAGCCACTCGAAGAACACAATAGAACATCACATGTTTCTGACACAGTTGGTAGCGGAATTGGTAAAACAGATGGAGACATGCAGGAAAATGAACCAAAAAAGAAATTACACACCGAATCCAAAAAGACAGAAGCGAGCTGGCAAGGCGATGGGGTGGATCAAAGTTCGGACGCATATACCACCCATATAGACTCAAATGGCATGGCCAACGCCGGTCATGTTGCAGGCCCCAGGAACGCCGATGAGATCAAGCAGACTGGTGGTTCAACAGACCACGATTTACCCGGTCCGGTCAACGGTTCCGAAAGCCATAACGCCCCCCCGGCCACACACTTGTCCACGCCCGATTTCGCTGAGAAACAATCACAAAACCCTTCAAACACTGAAGTTACAATATTGCACCATTTAGATTCTCTTCAAGACACAATACATCCAGACTTGTTATTAAACCATATTGACGGCAACAACATCAATCACGATACCACAAATCATGATCAGGACAAACGTCCAAATAGAAATTCTCCTTTCAATTCTATATTTATTGAAAGTCTGAATGATACCCAAACATCATCTTCCTCCTCCTCCTCCTCCTCCTCCCAAAGTCTACCTCAGAGTCAAAACAAAAGTGAAAACTTGGGTGACAGCCAGAACAAACAACCCCAGAGTCAAACTCAGAACCAAACTCAGAACTTGTCCACAGATCCACAAACCTTCTTTCCTTCTTTCTCCACCACCACCGCTGACAACCCTTCTCTCCTCATAGTCAACGACTCTGCCACGACAACTCATACTCCTCTGGTGTCTACCAATGCCAGCTCCGAGGCCCCGTCTACTAATGACAACTCTTCACTTGCAAAAGAAGAAGAAGAAGTAAACATGAATACCATTTCTTCTCCCCGCATTGCCGCACATCAACGTTCAGGCTCTTCGTCCTCGTCCACGTCTAGTCAACAGCAATACTTTTCACCAACTTATTCCCAGCCATACTTGCCATCACAAACTCCGACTGAGGCTCAAACACAAGCACATACACAAACAAAACACAGAGAGCCCTTTTCACATGGCACCTTCGACTTTGGCCTTGATCACCCTCGAACACCCCCATCACAGCCTGACGACGACCCCACGTACCAGCAGCGCCCAGTAACTGCTCCGGTAGTATCTACTGCATCAGTAATGAACAATGCCACATCTGATCTTTCTGCTTTAGAGAAACCCACCTTCATCTCTGCTCCTTTATCGACTAATACTTCTTTTCAACTAAAAAACCCCTTTTTATTTAATCCTAATATGTCGAATAATTTGCCTCCCAATCAACCATCGCCGCATTCTATAGAACAACAACACCAAAAGCAGGAACAGACACTTCAGCCGCAACAACAACAACAACAACAACAAGGACCTTCCACCTCTCTTTCTAATACTCAAACACAACCTCTTCAACCCCGTCCTGTTTATCCTCCGCAGTTTCACCATTCGATCCCAGAAACTTCAGTATGGCAAGAATATGACCAGAATAAAATGGTTTCTTCTTTTCCTACTGTTTCCACAATACCGACAGCATCCACAACCCCTACCACACCAACAGCATCGGCCGGTTCTACCGTATTAAATTCTCTGGAATCCGGAAACAACCCAGTACCACAGAGCGTCAAACAGCAGTCGGCTGTCGGTGCTGATCTTTATGATTACACACATCCCTCATCCTTAACCCCTCAATCAAACAACCCTTTTGGCCCACAAATAACAACACCCATACCAATGGCGGAAGTATCAACAGCTTCATCATCAACGGGTGCTGCGACCAATTCTTTTCCAATGGGTTCAGTTGCAGTTACTTTGACACCTAATTACACTAACAACACGGCCAGCACTAATGCTCCGGCAACTATACCTGAAAATGCTCCATATCAAAACTTTATAAATAGAAGTAATAGCAATGATTCCCATAAATTGATGCCTTCAATTTCTAACATCTCGCAATACAATGGAGCTTCGGGAAGTACTACAAGCAGTAGCTCTAGCGCCAACACAAGTAATTCAAACTTTCAAAGCCAAATATTTCAACAGCAACAGCAGCAACAGCAGCAACCTTGTCAAATTCAAAACAGTATTTATCATAGAAGATCCTCGAGTATCCACTCAAACCAAAGTGTACGGTCTTCTGGGACTCCAAAGCTAAAGACATTTCCTTCAAACAATAGCCTACATACCAATACACTGTACGGTACTCAGCCCCCTCCGCAACAATCGTCACCTAAACTTCAACAAGGATTGGCAAGAAACATATCGACGTCATCCACACCTTCGTTCAGCCATCAGCAACGGTTCTCCAACTCATCTGCTACCTCTGGATTCTCCTCGACGGCAGCTCTTTCTGGACCTGGTCCAAATTCAGGGTTGAATGGCAATTCACCAAGTGTAGCTACGCCTTCTACAGGAGGAATGGCCGCAGCAGCGTCAGCGTCAGCGTCAGCAGCAGCGTCAGCAGCAGCTAGTAATAATGTGATAACTAGGACTACATCTATCACATCATCGCACAACCGACTAAATAGCACGTCTTCCCGAATTAGCCGGGCATCATCTACGGACTCTACTATGCCGTCACATTCCAAGAACTCTGGATCATTTTATGTCCGAGAACTTAAACGCAGGGCAGCCACGATATGGTGTGACATTCCGTCGTCTGTTTGGGGATTACCCATAGGCATTGCAGACTTAACACCGTCCAAGTACATGACGGGATCAGGGTATGGATATGGCGCAGGATCTGGAAGTATGTACCATGGACATATGGGTGGATCAGGCCATAACAATGGACATCACTACGGTGGATCCGGTGGATCCGAGGGTGCCAACGGAAATGGGACTGGGTCCAGCGGGGGATCGGGAATGGGAGGCCTGGGAATGGGAGGATCTGGCTCGAACGGGTTTGGCGGCAATGGCGATTGGGGGTATGACTCTGGTCTTATAGATGGATATGAGGGTGGTTATGAAACGTCCAAAAAGTCGTTTAGTTACCACCATTATATTGGAACTGGAGGGCCCTCGAGCCATAAAAGCCACCTGGTCAACGGTGTTGGGAAAACGATTGTGGATATCCGGCATTCACATTTGACGCCTCGTCTTCTTGCCAGTGAGATTGATGGGTCGGAGGAAATGTACCATCATCGCAACCTTGGACATGAAAGAGAGAGAGAAAGAGACAAGGACAAGGACAAGGACAAAGACAAAGACAAAGACGAAACCGGGTCAATTATGTTTGATTTGAGTGGCAAGAAACAAGGCTCTGCCACGTCGTTTGCGACGGTTAATACCACGATGCGGAACAGCAGCGATTGGATGGCACCTCCCAAAAGCAACGGGGGGTCGCGCAGCTCGAAAACGTCGAAAACGTCGAAAACGGGCAACGTGCACGAGCACCATGCCAGCAACTCCAACTCGTCGTCGGTGTACGCTGGCGGGGCCTTTAACCAGAGCCCTGGGGACCCGGGACATGCTTCTGGAACTCAAGGCACGCCTGGAAAGCTGACGCTTCACGATAACGATAGCTCTGATTCCTTGAAAAGTGTGCAGGAGGGCGTTGGCAAAATCAAGCTGTTTGTCATGAACCCGGATTTGTCTGACGATGAAGATGACGATGGCAACTAGTAATTGCAGATGAAACTATTATATAAAATGAATAAAATAATAATAAATATAATATATATATATATATATATATATAAATAAAAAAAATAAAAAAAATAAAAAAATAAAAAAATAAAAAAATAAAAAAAAATACAGAAAATCTTTTATTATGTATGTATATATATTTAGGACACTACAAATACAATAATAATTCTAGTTTGTTTTATATTCATTTTTATTTTTTAAATATTTAAATATTTAAATATATATATATATATATATATATATATATATATGTATAAAATAGAGAATTTACATGATTTTGCCCTCTAATCTACGAGTTTTGATTTCTCTAAGGACTCTTGAGCCGGAGAAAATGGCAAAGGGAGAGACAGCAAGCACCGCGGCAATAGTTTTGAAGATGGAAGTTCCGACAAAGTATTCAAAAAAGATAAACTGGAAAGCTGCGAGGGACAACAGAAAGCTGATATGGGCGAGGGGGGCAGTTTTCATGGGGATGGCGATTTGGAACAAGTTTGCGTTTGAGAAGAGGGTCCAGTGGTTGAGCAGGAGGAAGAGGAGGAAGAAGGGGACGGAGGTTAAAGACAGAGCAACAATGCGGGCGACGGTGTGGGCCGGGGGGTTGAAGATGTGGTGGATCTCAGGCAGCTGCTTGTGTCTTGGGGGGAGTGTTAAAGATGGGTAAATGTTTTGCGACGACTGCGCAGGTTTGGGGGAGGAGGAAGGGCTGCTCTTTTCTGGAGCAGGAGGAAGAATGACAAGCTTGTTGGTGATCAGTACTCTGAGGGGGGTAATGGGAGAATAGGCGTATTTGGTTATGGTAGTAGGAACGTCGACGGTTTCTTCAACTTCATCGTACTCGTCTTGATCATTTTCCTGGTCATCATTGTCATTACTACTACTACTACTACTACTACTACTACTACTATTATCTTTAGTTTTTTTGACTTTCTTGACTTGTTTGACGGATTCGATAACTTCTTCTTCCTGCAAAAGCTCTTGGTCGAATCCAGCAACAACAACTTCGAGTGTGAGAGGTCCAGCAACAGGTTTGTTGGTCAAAGCTTCGGGGAGTCGCTTGCTAAAGGGCACGCTGGCTTTAGCTCTTTTGCCAGAGACCTTGACCGAAAGGGGGATGGCCACGTCCACGTCGAGTTTGGGCGACGACACAATGAGCATTGTCTGGTGGGCCCGTGCGCCCTCGGCATTGTTCGAGCTCGCAGAACTGTTTGTGATCAGGGTATCGAATGTGATTTCAAGTGTGCTTTCCATTGGCGCAAGAATTGATTTGATGATGGGTGAGGAGGTTGATGTAGAAGCTTCAAATCTATATTTGGTCGAAGCAATAAACAATTGGTTAGTTTAGTTTGGTTTATATATATATAATATATGACTTACTTTTCAGAAAACTCAGATGACGATCCAGTTATTGAAACTTCGCCATTAGCAATTGTCCAAGATACTTCACCGGCAGCTGACGCCGCCGGGTGCAACAGAGAAAATGCAGCAAACAGAGCCGCAATTGCTCTCGAGGATGTACAAAACTTCATAATAAAATGAAATAAAAAGTAATTATGAAAAAAAAAAAAGAGAGAAAGAAAGAAAGAAAGAAAGAAAGAAAGAGATTCTATCAATCTATGTGATTAAATAAAGACAGCACAGCGCAAAATCCACAGCAGAGGTGATTTTGACAAAAAAAAAAAAAAAAATAACGAGAACAATAAAACGACATTTGGTGGAGGTTTAAATGGGGTGGCGGTAGGGTAACTCTCCATTTTATATATATATATATATATATATATATATGTATACTTCTTTCTTTTAATAAAAAAATTTCTTATCAACTATAGTTAATAAATAAATAAATAAATAAACAAATAAAATGGCAGCAGAACAAAGAAAGTTATTGGAAAAGTTGATGGGCGCAGATGCGCTTGATCCTCGATCAACTCGACGACAAAGTGTGAATCTTTATAACCCACGGATCTGTCGAAGTTTTTTGGTAGGAACATGTCCTCACGACCTGTTTGTAGGGACCAAGCAAGATCTGGGGCCATGTCCCAAGCAGCATTTAGAGAACTACAAGATGGAATACCAGGCGCAAAAGCTACGAGGGAAGGAATTTGCCGAGTTTGATTTAGACTATGAGCGGGATTTGGAGCGGTATATCATTGACTGCAACAGAAGAATAGAGACGGCGAATAGGCGACTTGAAAAGACACCCGAAGATATAGCCAAGATGCGTGAAACAACAAAAGCGCTGGAGGACCTGGACAAGAATCTTGCTCTGGCGCTGGAAGAGGTGGAGTTGCTGGGCGAGGCAGGGGAGATTCTCAAGGCAGCCGAGGTGCACGAGTCTACAGTGGAGCCATTGAGACAAAAGCGCGCCAGCAAGGAGCGCGAGCTGAGGGTTTTGTCGGAACAGTCTGGGTTTTCTGGCCACCAGAAGCTGCAGGTTTGTGTGCTTTGTGGCGCCTACCTTTCGCGCCTGGACAATGACCGCCGGTTGGCCGACCATTTCACGGGCAAGATGCACTTGGGCTACCGGCTGATGAGGCAGGCGTACAAGGAGATCAAGGAGAAGAACGACAAGCGTCGTCGCGCAGGACGGAATCGGAGTCACAGCCCCGGTGGCGTTTTACCCGGGCGCTCGACGGCGAGCAGCGGACACTACAGAGCAATGGATCAAATAACAACATAAAAGATTTTACATCCATGTGGGTGCTGGTCCACGTGACCGGGTCCATCCGAAGGAAAAGCCGGAGACACCCCTCCGGACCAGGGAATAAAATTGTTAGTACATTTGCCCGTTTTGTCCGTATATATATAATAATAGTAATAATAATAGGAAATGCCGTTTAACATGTGATCATTACTCAGCTTAAAGTCAGCAGTCGGTTACCACACACACACACACAAAAAAAAAAAAAAAAAACCTGCCACAGCCC
>JAKTYK010000074.1:0-16483 GCA_030578655.1 Magnusiomyces starmeri
AAAAAAAAAAAAAAAAAAAAAAAAAAAAAAAAAAAAAAAAAAAAAAAAAAAAACTAGAATTAATAATTAAAATAAAACATATTAAAAGTTGTTATCGCCGATGGACAAACTGTGTAGGTAAAAAAAAAAAAATTAAATTTAAGAAATTAAGCATTTCTCATTTCGATATTGGGCGTGTTCATCGTTTGATAAGGAAACGTGTCGATGGTGACCGTGGTGATGATGAGTAGATGATACCGAACTGTTATACGAAGGGGCGACTTCGACAGAGCTTACTTGGATTTGAGACATTGCGGGTGATGGAGATAATGCTTGCTGTTGTTGTTGTTGTTGTTGTTGTTGCTGATCCAAATAACTTTCTTGCGAAATAGATGCAGGAGGAGGAGGAGGAGGAGGAGCCACCGGTAGCTTATTTTTGTTTTTGCGGAACCCTCGACTAGATTTCCCGAACTTAACATCACTTACTTTTGTAAATATTGGGGTTCTAGGGTTTTCCTTGGCAAGTTCACCACTACTGCGAGGACCTGGTAACAACGTGTTGGAGTTATCGTTTTCCGAATATCCAGAAAATGAAGGAAGACCATCGTTAAGCGCAGGCGCGGGTATACTGGACACAATGTATTCTGAATTGGCATCTGGTTGTGAAAACGGAGGAGGATTTAACAAAGACTTAGTATTGGCAGACTTCGTTTTAGGGGAAGATGGGGTGGATAATGGTGTTTTTTGAGATGGGGGGACTGAGGTGTTTTCTGTCGGAAGAGCAGTAGAAGACTTATCTGATGATCTTCCAAAGTTAGCCTCGAGCGACTTTCTAAATATTCTAGGCGGCGAAGCTGATCGGTCTGGAATAGGGGAAGGTGGACGGGTTTTTGATTTTCGTAGATTGGCCCAACCTTTATATAGTGATTTATTGCGCTTGATATCCTTATTTTTACCCTTCTTTGACTCTGTTTGCTGTTCGGGTTCCACAAATACAGGAATTGCTGAAGTGGGTGTGGGTTCTTGTATTTGAATCGTAGTAGTAGGCTTGGGGTCTTGGTTAGTTGACACTTTAGAAGAAGGGATGTCTAATTTAGAGCGACGCTTTTTTAGCTTGCCGGGTTCCGAATGTGCATTTCCTCGACTTTCTCGCGCAAATTTTCTATCTCGTTCAATTTTTGGACTCTTGACGATATCTGCTTCGTCACTGCTGCTACTATCACTGTCGACACAGTTTACATGAACTTCGGACTCATCAACATTGTCGCTAATATCAAAGGGAGTAGTTTGTCTTGACACAGGCCGCGAAGTATCAGCCCCGTGAGAATCTAATGTCGAACCTACACTTACACCCAAGTCTGGTTCCTGAGGAGGTTGAGAAGAAGCAGAGCATGGTTTGGGAGTCTTGATAGGAATTTCACCAGTTGCACTAAGATCAGTCTTGTTAGAAACACTTTGTGTGCTTGTATTACTTGCAGTCTTCCCTAAAGAATTTGTAGATTCCCAATTTTGATTATCGGGAAATTGAGAGTTTCCATCATCTCCATTTTGGAATTCATTGTTGTATTCGGCAACAGAGATTAGCCTGTAGAATAATAAATAAGGTGATTCTCTTTGAAAAACATCGTTAAACCTAGCTTCTTGAACCTTTTCGCCCAAAGGTTTTAAATCGTCAAAAAATATCCACCTACTTGAATTTTCTTCTAAAGAAAACGAAGAGGAGGAGGAGGAAGACGAATCGTCTTTGACTGATTTTGAAGTGCTTTTGTTGGACAAAAGATCCTCCGCATAAGGAATTGATCTATTTTCTCGAGCAATTGCAACAAAATGACCTGCATTAGTAGACGCACCACGATGGAAGATAGCACTTTCGAGAACAAGTACAAACTTATCTGCACCATTGGTATTTGTATGCTCCGATTGATATATGTCATCTTCGTTATTATCAGCTACAAAGTTGGGAAAATGAATAACTTGAGGAACAATCACTTTTCTGTTGTTTAAAATAGATCGATTGTCTTCTGTCCAGCTACTTCGTTTTAAGCACATGGCAACAACGGGCCGTGCACCAGCAAAAGTATCAGTTGCAGGGACAATTCCGAGAGGATTTGATGGTGTTGTATTTCTTTCAGGGTTTGTGTAAAAGGGGACGAGCTGTAAAAACATCCAGGCGGGAAGAGAAAATTCCTTGTTGGGAGTCCACAAGGAGTTTGGAGGAAGAGTTGAGAGAGAATGCTTTTCTAAAGGAGAAGGAGTATTATCTGAATTGGTATACAGTGAGCTATATGTAGGAAGCTGATCGCCGTGAGAGATAGAACTGTTAAAGCTACTAACACTGTCTCTAACGGTTCTAGTGTTTTCGGTAGCAGAGGATATTAAATTTCGGTTAATAGGAGCTCGTGGGCTATCTGTAATTTTATTACTGTTACTATTATTACTATTACTAATATTATTATTACTATTGCTATTGATATTGATATCACTATTACTAATATCGTCTTCACTAATAACATTGGAATTATCATCATCATCATTATCGCCATCACTGTCATCATGTGTTATTATAGAGCTGCGTATTTCCCGTGAAGATACACAGATGGAAAGTTGTCTTTTTCGATTCATTCGGGTAGGACCTGCATGAATAGAATCTAGAGTACGGCGACGCTCCAATTGTCGGAAAACCTGAACAGAGTTTGCGAAATAAGACTCTAAACATTGTTCAAGTAATATAGGTTGGTCTTCTGTTTTGCCTGGAATTGTTATTAGAAGCATGCGCTCATTAACCAGCTTGTGGTCGTCTTCTTTTGAATCCAAGCCTTCATGCGCTATTTCTAGTTTGAGGGTAAGCATTGGCATTGTAAAAACATCAGTGATAAAGTTAAAAAGCTCACAGCAGTCTTGTTGGGAATAAGACCCCGAGCTTTCCCATCCGGCATTTATCAGAGCAGTTACTAGTAGCTTGGTGATATCTGTCGTTATGTGTTTACCATCACGCAGCATATTGACGTACATGCGGATAAAGATAGATAAGTTATCTAATTTTGAGTTATCTGGGAAGCTTCGCTTTAAGATTGGTTCGAAATCGTTGAGACGGGCAAACATGGAAAACATGAGAGTGTCGAGATAGCAAGTTACGGCGTTTCTATTGTCGGCACCCAGTAGCTTGTGGTATGCACGTACACCATACTTACCAGAGGAAGTTGTGACTGAAACTGCGCTAGTGATTGGACTAATTTTGTTGTAAGATGCATCAAGAAAGTAGAGCAGAACCTCAGCAGCTCTGTCTACGTTTCTAGAAGCGTACTTTGATTCATATGCTGCAATAGCGTTTTCGTCCGAAACAGAATCGCGAGAGTAGCCTCTGGCCACTATGATGTTAATGATATCTTGAATGGGGGAGGACTGCAGTACTCCGGAGGATACGGTAGAAGATACCGGTGTGTCTCTATCGCTGAGAAAACGACTAAAGAGTTTCTGGGAAGAGGTTAGCATGGCGACAAAGATAGAAAGAGGGGCAGGGGATATAAGAGAGAGAGAGAGGCTGTACTTACACGACGTGTTCTCGTAGACTCATTTGTAGTTGAAGGATCTTTTTCCTTCATGGTAGTTTAGAGTATAGATGCTGATTTTGGGGTTTTGATAAAGAGTACTTTTACCGAGGATAATAATATATATACGTATATATATATATATATATATATATATATATATATATAGGTGTATATATATATATATATATATTTATATAGTTATATAGATATATAAATATATAGAACGACAGATAAATAAGGGGAAGGTAAAAAAAATTAAATAGAGAGAAAAAAAAAAAAAAAAAAAAAAAAAAAAAAAGCAAAGTGGCCAACAACAAAAGGGGAATTTAAGTTATTAGCAGCAGTAGGAGCAGCAGTAGCAGAGAAGGTGGTAACTGGATGGTCCCTAACGGAACGGATGTAATAAAAAATAAAATAATAATACTACTAATAATATTAACTTGCTCAGGTCTGTGGGACGCAAGGTCGGCTGAGCTCATGTCGGACACGGGAGGGCCGGAAGTCCCGGTTGCAATTCGATCCTCAGACCGGAGGCCTCTCGAGACAACAACAACAACAACAAAAACAAAAATACATATCTTTAGGCCTTTATTTATTTATTTATATATTTGTTTGTTTATTTTGTTTTGTTTTGAGACACAACCAAAACTATCTCACCAGAGGTCTTTTTTGGTACTCAGTGTAGTTTCCTTTGCAGTTGAAAGTCATTTGTTTGTTTACTTTTATTTTATTTTATTTTTATTTTAATATTTTGTCGTTTATTATTACCGGGTTGTTGCCGGGTGATTTCCGGGTTATCGCTAGTTTATCGCAAGATTATCTCTTTTTTTTTTTATCGTAGCCATCGGTATTATCGCAGTTTTTATCTCCGGTTGCAACTTAAGGCTAAAGGAATGGTAATTTTTTTTATAACTGTAATTATAACTGTAATTATGACCGTAATAATAACTGTAATAATAACTGTAATAACACCTGTAATAATAATAACTGTAACAAAAAGTAACAAGAATGTAACTGTAACAATTATTTTCAAGTTGGTCTGAACAAGGGTATGGGTTAGAACAAACCTCATAACTATAGTGCAAGCCAAACCTCCTCCAAAACCACCGTGACCGTGGATTGACATATACCTTTTTTTTATTTTTCTTTTTTCAAGTCCACTTTCATCGCTGTGTATACATATCCATATTCATATATATCTATATCTATATCTTGTAACATAACAATAATTTGAACAACCAACAGTTTATATATACTTATATACTTATATTCATTAAGATTAGAATCGGCACCTTTTTTTTCTCTCTACATAGAACAACTTTTTTTCTAAATAATATACACAATGGATGTTTTATTGGGTATTACCACCGGCGATGCCGTTATTCTCGCCACCTCAAAAGCTGCCATGAGAGGTATCTCAGTCATGAAAGATGATGACGACAAAACAAGAGATCTTAATAACTCTTCGGTGTTAGCAGTTTCAGGAGAGGCTGGTGATACTGGTAAGTTTTTTTTTTTTTTTTTTTCTTAAAAATTATATATAGATACTAACGCAATATCTACTTAGTTCAATTTGCTGAATACATTCTGGCAAATATCAGATTGTATGGTATTAGAAATGGTTACGAAATGTCTAGCACCGCAATTGCTTCATACATTAGAAATGAGATGGCAAATTCACTGAGATCAAGAGTACGTTTAATGTTTCTTTATCATAATTATTGTTGTTGTTTCAATTTGAATACTAACTCGTCGAAATCTTTCCTTAGAAACCGTTCCAAGTTAATATGCTTCTTGGAAGCTATGACCACAAGAAACAAAAACCAGTTCTCAATTGGATTGACTATTTAGCTTCCTCGGTCGAGCTTCCTTACGCTGCCCACGGTCATGCCGCTTACTACGTTCTGTCATTACTCGATCGCCACCATCGCCCTGGATTGACCTTGGATGAGGGTCTGGAGCTCACTAAATTATGTGTTGAGGAAATCAAACGTAGAATTCCGTTAGATTTTAAGGGAATTCAAGTATGTTATTATTATTATTATTATCGTTATTATTTTTTTTTTTTTTTTACACCATTTTCAAGTTAAACTAACATTTTTTATTTTTATTTTTTTTTATAGATAAAAGTGGTAGACAAAGATGGAATTAGAGTTATCGGTGACTATTAAAGATCACGAACTTGAATGATAATGTATCTATAGTTTTTAAGAATATATGAAAACAAATACTGAATGATAAAAAAAAAAAACAAAAAATAAAACAAAAAGACACCAAGATCATAATATTTCATAGAATAAATGGAAAATGGTGCAGTCTTATCTCTTGATATTTGCCTTCATTGTAGTTTTTTTTTAAAAAAAGAATACAGAAATCACAAAATCATGTGACCATAAAATTTTTTATTTTTCTTTTCTTTTATTTTTTGTAATATATATATATATATAGAATTATGTAACTGCAAAAACCCGATAAATCAATAATAATAATAATATATTATTCCTCCTTATATATTTTATTTTTTACTATTCTATTTTATTTCTTTAGAACATATCCACAATTAAAAAAAAAAAAATTATCACCAAACGATAGAAAAATGGATGAAATTGAAAAGTTCAAAATCTTATCTTTGATCTCTCGGTTAACCAACGAAATATCGAATTATACGGGAATCACTGACAAGGCATTGGCAGAATTCATTCTTGATATCCATTCATCGTCCAAAAGTCTTGAGGAGTTCAAAACAAACGTAAAGGAAGCAGGCGCCGAGCTCCCTGACAGCTTTATAGAAAACATCGACCGTATTATCCAGCAATTGCATCCTAATCCTAACAAATTCAAAGACAGTCAAGCGTCGAACTCTAAAGACAGCCTGGTAAAAGAAAGAGAGAAAATCTTTAAGGGTCTTGCACTTCCTGATTCTACCCCTCAAACTAGTCGTTCATATGCAGATGATAGCGTGATAGACGATGCGTTAAACCAGCTTAAAGGTATATCTAAATCGAGCACACATTCTTCTTCTTCGTCGTCCTCACGTAAAGAACGGCCTGAACACAGGTCTAGACGACGATCCAGATCCCCCCACCGCTCATCGAGAAATAGACATGGTGATGATGATGATTTTGATGATTATGATAGAAAAAAAGATGAAGAAGATAGATACCATAGACGACATCACCATCGAAGAGACTATTCTGATGACGAATACGACAGTTATGATTCAGAAGAGGAATCCAGAAGAAGACGAGATAAAAGGTCGTCGCACCGAAGCTCAAGGCGCGAAAAATCTTCAGATGTTGGAAGACATGATCGGAAACATAGAGACGAAAAAGATCTTGACGACGAGCCCATAATGAACAAGGTATATGATGGACGGGTTGTCAATATGACCAATTTTGGTGCTTTTGTATCTTTGGAAGGTATCCGTGGCAAACTAGATGGTATGTATATATACAAACTATTTATTTTTTTTTTTTTTTTTTTTTTTTTTTTTTTTTTTTTTTTTTTTTTTTTTTTTGTTTCTCTTATAGATATTTATACTAACATTATTTATTTAGGTCTTGTTCATATTTCCGCTATTTCTAATGAACGGCGGTTAGATCACCCTTCAGACGTGTTACACAAAGATCAACATGTGAAAGTTAAGGTTATAAAGATTGACGGTAAACGAGTGAGTTTATCGATGAAAAATATTAATCAAGAAACAGGAGAAGATGAGGAGAAAATACCCAGTTTTGCGACGGGCGCAAACAGCTTTGGGTTGCGGCAAAAGGATAAGGATCATGATCCAGATGCAAAGACAGGACGTGCTGGCGATCTGCCACCAAGACGCACGAAACGATTAACGTCGCCAGAGCGCTGGGAGATTCGCCAACTTATTGCGTCAGGCGCTCTTTCTGCAGCCGATTATCCCGATCTTAACGAAGACATGAATGCGCTCCAAGATCCCGACGATTTGGAGCCCGAGGAAGATGTTGACATCGAGGTTAGAGATGAGGAGCCGCCGTTTTTGGCAGGCCAGACTAAGCAGAGTTTGGAGCTCAGTCCTATCCGTGTTGTTAAAGCGCCCGAGGGCTCACTTAACCGAGCAGCAATGTCCGGCGCGTCGTTGGCCCGCGAAAGAAAAGAGCAACGGCAACTGCAAGCTAAAGAGCAAGCACAGCGCGAAAAGGATAACGGTGAGCTTAACCTGCAGCTTCATGATCCTCTTGCTTCTGATTCCAATGGATACTTCAACGGCCGTAAGGGAGGAGCAGGTGGTGGTGATAATGAAATACCAGAGTGGCGCAAGGTTTCCAAGTTTTCTAAAGATGTGTCATTTGGCAAACGAACTACACTAAGTATTGATGAGCAGCGAAAGTCGCTGCCGGTCTACAAGTTGCGAGATCAGCTTATACAAGCGGTTCGAGACAATCAGATCATGATTGTTGTTGGAGATACCGGGTCAGGGAAAACAACACAGATTACGCAGTATTTGGCCGAGGAAGGGTTTGCAAAGACAGGGATCATTGGGTGCACGCAGCCTCGTCGTGTTGCTGCTGTTTCGGTAGCAAAGCGAGTTGCTGAGGAGGTTGGGTGTAAGCTTGGGGCTGAGGTGGGGTATACGATTCGATTTGAGGACTGCACCTCCCCGCGCACCCGAATCAAGTATATGACGGATGGTATGCTTCAAAGAGAGGCGTTGCTTGATCCAGACATGTCGCAGTACTCGGTGATCATGCTGGACGAGGCCCACGAACGGACGATTGCTACCGATGTTTTGTTTGCGCTTTTGAAGAAGGCAGCCAAGCGGCGGCCGGACCTGCGACTTATCATCACGTCGGCTACGTTGGATGCGGAAAAGTTTTCCGAGTACTTTTTCAAGTGTCCTATTTTGTACATTCCTGGACGGACGTTCCCCGTGGAGATTCTGTACACGAAGGAGCCTGAGTACGACTACCTTGGAGCTGCGCTTATGACGGTCATTCAGATCCACCTGTCGGAGCCGCAGGGAGACATTTTGGTTTTCTTGACGGGACAGGAGGAAATCGACACATCATGCGAAGTTTTGTACGAGCGAATGAAGGCACTAGGGCCGGACGTTCCTGAGCTGATTATCCTGCCGGTTTATTCAGCGTTGCCGAGTGAAATGCAGAGTAAGATCTTTGAGCCAGCGCCGCCGGGCAGCCGCAAGGTGGTTATTGCGACCAACATTGCCGAGACTTCGATCACGATAGACGGGATCTACTATGTAGTTGATCCAGGGTTTGTGAAGATCAATGCGTATGACGCCAAGCTGGGGATGGACTCGCTTGTGATTTCACCGATTTCGCAAGCGCAAGCGAACCAGCGGGCGGGTCGAGCCGGGCGGACGGGACCTGGCAAATGCTATCGACTGTATACGGAGGAGGCGTATCAAAACGAGATGCTTCCGAACACGATTCCGGAGATCCAGCGGCAGAATTTGTCGCACACGATTCTGATGCTCAAGGCCATGGGGATCAACGATTTGCTGCACTTTGACTTTATGGACCCGCCCCCGGCCAACACGATGTTGACGGCGCTGGAGGAGTTGCACTCGCTGCTTGCGCTGGACGACGAGGGGCTGCTGACGCGGCTGGGCCGCAAGATGGCGGACTTCCCGATGGAGCCGTCGCTGGCCAAGGTGCTGATAGCGAGCGTGGAGGCCGGGTGCTCGGACGAGATGCTGACGATAGTGGCGATGCTGTCGGTGCAGAATGTGTTTTACCGGCCCAAGGAGAAGCAAGCGCAGGCGGACCAGAAGAAAGCCAAGTTCCACGACCCGTCGGGAGACCATCTGATGCTGCTGAACGTGTACACGGCGTGGGAGCGCAACGGGCACTCGAGAACGTGGTGCGTGGAGAACTTTATTCAGGAGCGGAGTCTGAAGCGGGCGCAGGACGTGCGGAAGCAGCTGGTGTCGATCATGGAGCGGTACAAGCACGCGATCATATCGTGCGGGCGGCAGACGGACATTATTCGCAAGGTGCTGTGCTCGGGGTTCTTTAGAAACGCGGCGCGCAAGGACCCGCAGGAGGGGTACAAGACGCTGATTGAAAACACGCCAGTTTACCTGCACCCGTCGAGTGCACTGTTTGGCAAGTCTGCGGAATACGTGATATACCACACGCTGCTCTTGACCACCAAAGAATACATGCACTGCGTCACCAGCATTAACCCCAAATGGTTAGCCGAGGCTGCACCTACATTTTTCAAGGTAGCTGATCCCGCTTATCTGTCCAAGAGAAAGCGCGGGGAGCGGATTCAGCCCTTGTTTGATAGATATGCCAATGATCCCAATTCATGGAGATTGAGTGCACAAAGACGGAGTGCAAAGGGAGGATCAACAACGTTTGGATAATACTATTATTATATATAATTGTATATATATATATATAAACAAAAAAAAATTTTTTTTTTTTTTTTCTAAAAAATAAAGTCTAGGATTTTTTCAAATAAACTCATATTTTCCTTTTCTACAATAATGAGTTCTTCTTCACGACGGCCGGTAAAAATGTCAATATTTTCGGGCCTTCTGTAAATGGGGCCCTTAAAAATGATAAACTGAAAGACAATGTAGAGGAAAATAAAGATAAAAAGAGAAATGTAAGCCGTCAAAAAGCTTTCAGCGGAAAAGTCCCAAAAGCTGGTAAAGCCCTGGACAAGCGTGACGCAAATAATGGAAATGCAGGCATACCAGACATACCACTTGCCGCCCTTTGCTTTAAAGGGCAAGTCGTTTCTGGAAATGCCGTGGTACTCGAGAGCCTTCATAAAGCGAATGTGGGAAAAGGAAATGGCGGTCCAGGCAAGAAGGCCGGCAACGGTGGAGATATTGACAAGCCAGTTAAAGGCCGTCATGGAGCCGTTCGAGACCGACAAAAAGCCCAAGAGGCCAATGAGAGCGGTGCAGATAACGCCGATATAAGGCACGCCGCTTTTTGTAGTCATGGTGAGAAACTTTGGGGCAGTGCCGGCAGTGCCCAGGGCATAGAGAAGGCGCGAGCCAATGTAAACGTTCGAGTTACCAGCCGACAAAATGGTTGTTAGGATAACGGCATTGAAAATGTGGTCGAGGGCCTTGGTGCCGCTATTGACAATGGCAATGACAAAGGGGGAGGAGGAAATGTACGAGTCGTCCGAGCTCAAGAGGGGGTCATTAAAGGGAACGAGGAGGCCCATAAAAAAGATAGAGCCAATGAAAAAGACAACGATTCGGAAAAAAACGCGGTTAATGGCTCTAGGGACGGTTTTGCGGGGGTTCTGCGACTCGCCGGCCGTGATACCAACGAGCTCAGTGCCTTGAAAGGTAAAGGCGGCATTGACTAGAGACGAGAGCCAGCCGAGAAAGCGGGCCGTGTGTTTATTGCTCGACAAAATGCCGGGGCCCCAGGGGCCCGGGTTGCGCCAGTAGCGAAAGCCAACGGGCCCCGTCTTGCCAGCGCCGCAAACCATGCAGAGGGCATAAATGAGCCAACCGACAACGGCAATAACCTTGATGGATGCGGCCCAAAATTCAATTTCGCCATAGAGCTTAACGGGGAAAAAGTTGAGGCAGGTGAAAACGACAAAAAAGATGCCAATCCAAGCAGCATTGGGCACCTTGTCCGTCCAAAACTCGATAATCTGGCCGACAATGGAGAGTTCAATGGCAAAGGTGATTGCCCAGGAAAACCAGTAGAGCCAGCCGATAGAGGCGCCCAGCGCCGGCGACACAAAGCGGGAGCAAAAGACGGTAAACGAGCCGGTAATGGGGATAAAGGTAGCCATTTCGCCAATCGACTGGGCAATCGAGTAGACAACTGTAGCCATGAAAATGTAGGAAATGAGGGCGCCAACGGGGCCGGCATTGCCAAGAGCAGTGCCAGTGCCGATAAACAGACCCGTGCCAATGGTTCCGCCGAGAGCAATCATCGAGACATGGCGCTGCCGAAGCTGGCGCTTGACCTCGCCCTCGGCAACGCCAGACACAGGCACGCCGTCCGGCGAGGTCATATTGAGGGTGATACCCTTTTCAGGGTCTGATTGGAATGTGTCTTCATTGCTGACGACGTAATCATAATCTGTTGGTTTTTTAGGGCTGAAGTCGTCCATTATAGATGAATGCAGTTTGTTTATATATATATATAGAGAGAGAGAGGGGGAAGAAAAAAAAAAATAAAAAAAAAATAAATAAATAATATATATATATTTTTTAAAAAAAAAGAAAAAAGAAAAAAAAAAAAAAACAAAAAGGGAAGAAGAGAGGGGGTATTTATAAAAAGAAAACAGGCAGCAGCGGCCTTCAGAGCAAGTGGAGTTTCTTATCGAGATACAGACATAATGCACATAATAAAAAAAAAATAAAAAAAAATTCGACTTTTTATTTTATTTCCATATTTTCCATTTGCTATTTTTTTTTTTTTTTTTTTTATATCTAAGGACCAAGAAAAATAAAAAAAATTTTTTTTTTTTTTCTATCAAGACGCAAGTACCTCGAGCGATAGTCCCTGTGATAACCGGCAACAACAAGAACAACAAGAGCGATAAAAGGGACGGTTTGTTAATGTTTGTTATTGTTTGTTGTTCAGTGACAAGTGCCGTGCCCTTTTTTTTTTTTTTTTTTTATGTTCCGACGTTGAAAAATTTTTATTTTATTTTTTTTGGTTGGCATATATACACACAAACTGACAGACAAATATATTTTGGAGTTTACTTACATTTATGATTTAGGTCTACAACTTATTTTTTCTTTCTTTCTTTCTTTCTTTCTTTCTAATGGCATTTGAAACAAGAGATAAGAAGAAGAAAAGTAAAGTTTTTTTTCTTTTTTTTTTTTTTTTAACTTTTTCAAGTCGAAAAATCTTATTTTGATTTGCTGGATCTCTTTTTCTTTTTATATGTGTGTGGGTGTGTGTGAATATTGGCTAAGCGTATTTACTTTTTTTTTTTTTTCGTTTTCCCATTCTCCCGATCACACGATCTTTCAACTAAACGGTCACTCCTTGTGGATTTTTTTAAAGATTCCTAAGAAATTTTTACCTCCATTATCTTTTTTTTTTGCCTAGGCTTATCAGTTGGAAAAATATATATATATATATATATATATATATATATATATATATATATATTACAAGAAAAAAAATTTTTTTTTTTCATTTCTCTCACAACTACCGAAATAGAACGTTTTTTTTTTTCTGGGTTACATTACACAAGTATTCCCTTTTTTTTTTAATGTCCCCCAAGTGTCCGAGAATCTCGAGTAAGTCCAGTGTTACTCTCCAGTAACTAGGTCTCTCTGGGTAACTGGAGCGGGTACTTATTAATATACCCACATACCAACAACCGTATCTGATTACGACATATATAGTGATAAATATATATATATATATATATATACATACACTTTTCTCTATCTCTTGCTTTTTTTTTGTTTACGTCAACGTAACTTTTATATCTTCTGGCGTGTTTTTTTTTTGACTTTTAGTGTGTAAAAAAGAATTTTTTTTATTTCATTTGATATTATTTCCATATCTATTATCTCTTTATCTATATATATATATATGAAAATAATAATATTTTTTTTTTAGCGATGACTTCATTATTAAATTTTTTTTTTTTCTTCTTCTTCTTCTTCCTTGACCCAACGTTAAACGGTTTTTTTTTCTTCCTTTCCTAAAAGAGTAATGGTACCTGCAAAGTACAAAAGTTCTCCGGTAGGTTACACCAAGGAAAGAAAGAAAAAAAGACAAAGTTGTTTATATAAGTAAACACCCTGCCGATTAGTAATATACCATCATTATTGTTATATCGTATATATATATATATATATATATTATGTCTCTCTAGCCAGAAGCCATCTTCTCCAGCGCCGCTTGTTTTCTGGAAAACCCTGTTGATGCCCCGCTGCCTGGTCCATATCGGGTAACGTTCTTGCCCTTATTTTTGTTGTTGTTGTTGTTGTTGTTGTTGTTTGGCTCACCCGGGGGATTGTACGGTCCCAACGACGACACGCCCGCCGTCCGGCTGTGTCGTCTCTTCCCCCCCGTCCCAAGCTCAAACTCAACCTCGGATCCAGATCTAGATCCAAATCCAGACCCAAATCCAGACCCAAATCCAGACCCAAATTCAATTTCAAATTCGCATTCCCCTCCCTCATCATGCTTGCGTTTTTTCGACTGCGCACTCGCCGCCGAAATGGGCACCAGCCTGGGACACAAACAATGGTTCAGCTCGTGCGGGAACGGTGACGTCGGCGGCGCGTCTGGCGGTACAAATCTTTCAAACTGTCCTACTTGCTTTTCCAACTGGCGCCTAACCCTCTCGGCATCTTCCTCCATTTCTTCTTCTTCTTCTTCCCATTCATTAATATCTTGCTCTCCTCTCCTCTCCGACTCGTTATATCTATATCTATACATATGCTTCTCTCTCTTTGAATTCATCCTTCCCCCCTTTTCCTTGCCTTCCTGGGTGCTTGACTCTATCCTAACCCCTGGCACGACCCCTTGCTGCGTTACTGACCCATGGACTGGTCTAGAAATTGTCCCAGATATTGAACTTGAAATTGGAACTGGAATTGGAATTGCCTTTAATGTGACTGGCTCCGACCCTGACCCTGACCCTGACTCCGACCCCGACCCTGACCTGTAGTGACTCGACGCCGACTCTGATTCGGATCTCGACACCGTGCCTGACCCCGAACTTGTCCCTGACCCCGCCCCAAACACTGCTTCATGTCTAGCTTGGTCCCGGTCTTGGTCCTGCTCCTCCTGCTCCTCTTGCTCCTCCTCATTATCTCTACCCCCCGTCGTTGGCTTGTCTCCACCGCTGGCAAGCAACTTTTTCAACCGCTTCACCAGCTCCTTAAAATCCTTGTCCGACCGGAGCACCCGAATCGGCCGCAGCCTTTTCCGCGCCTGTGCCTGGTCCTTCTGCGCCTTGCTCCCCCGCTTGTACGCCGGCAGTCTTCTGGGCCCAATGGTAAAAAGATGCGACGTTCTCTCAATGTACTTGTAGCTCACTATGAACTTCTCCTGCTCCTGGCTCGGCCGCGGGTAATTCAGAATGTATGTCGGCACCTTTTCCCACGCGTCTGTCCCGGGAATTATTATCAGCGAGATCCCGTTCACCGAGTACAGGATCGACACCGGGCCCGGCGTGTCCTGCCGCGACTTCTTGGGCGGCGTCCATATGAACCCAACAATAGGAACCGGCAGCGACTTCAACACCCCCGTCGCCACAGAGTTCCTCACCTCCGTCTCCATGATCCGGACCCGCTCGAGCGTCTCGGCATCAATCGCTCCCCCCCTCGTGCTTACACCCGGGCCCTGGCAGCGTCCTCCCTTGCTCCTTGTCGCCGCCTCATGGTCACTCGGCTCGAGTGCAGAAACTGGCCCCACACAGGCAAACGGCCTCGAATCCGTCGTCATCATCATCATTGGCGTCGTCGAATAAATCAAGGGCTCGGAATACCTGGAATGTAGGGGTGACGTGTCTGCAGATTTCGTATTTTTAGGTGACGAAGACATTGTTGAAGAGGATGTTGACGAAGATGGTGATGACGATGACGACGACAATGATGAACACGAAGAAGAAGAAGAAGAAGAAGAAGAAGAAGAAGAAGAAGAAGAAGAAGAGGAAGAAGAAGAAGAAGAAAAGGAAAAGGAAAAAGATATCGATTTACAATTGTCTCCATACGTCTTTTTAAGGTTCTTGCGTTTAGGCTCCGATATTGGTGATGTGCTGACGTTCAAAGACGTTGTTGAGTCTATTGGACTCGGCACTGATGTACTAGTACCAGTACTAGTAACAATATTCAATCCAGCAACTCCACTTGATTTTATATCGGAAACATAAGAAATAGAAGAAGAAGAATAAGAAGAATAAGAAGAAGAAACAACCGCTTGTGATTCAGACATTGAATCATGCAACTTGGTAACCAAAGGTCCATTAAAGCAACTGCCACGACCATCATCTTTCTCTCTCTCACTGCCATGGCCACTATTACGTGCTTTAAAAGATCTTAAACATGGCTGGCTTCTGGGTTCCGTCTCCTTCTTCTTTTGTTCGTCTTTTAAACTGATCCCTCCAGTTTGACTCACTTGACGTTTGAAGTCAACCGAGCTTGATGGGTCTGTAGTATTCAGAATCTCGGGATATGCCTTTCGAATCCCAATCCCAATCCCATTATCGACCAAAGCTTTTTTCTTCTTCTTCTTCTTCTTCTTTTTCTTCTTTTTTTTCTTCTTCTTTTCTTGGTTTGACAGCCCTGTACATACCCTGCCATGCTGCCTGGTCTCAGACCACTCCTCTGCGCTTTTGGTGGAGTTCTGTTTCCCAGGGATAATCTGTGTTTTGCATCTGGTAACTGGAGGAGACTTAGACATGAACTTAGTTTCTTGTGGACCTCTGTCGTTTGAAAATGCTTCAATATTCCCATCCCCATCTCCTCCCCTCACCCGGGTGGTGTCTGTCTCTGCTTGTCTCGACACTCCGTGCCGCAACGAATATTTAAATTGCTCACTAATACCGTCCTGTGGTGATGATGGATATTTAACGCTACGTGGCTCGGTCGACTGTCCTGTGTTTCGAAAAATGCCCCTTTGCAGCTGGCTCAATGCTCCTGAATATTGAAGAGACTCTTGCGTGTCATTCTCTCCTCTGGTCTGTGTGCCCGTATGGTCATCTCCATAAACACTAGGCCGAAATGGTGAGCCAAGAGTGGCCAGGTCTCTAGAAAGCTGCTCGTATTTACTATTACTACTGCTACTATTACTACTACTAATATTGTTATTGAAAGTGTAGTGTACCCCCTGATGTGTTTGGGATTGTGATCTACCCAGCGAGGAATGTAGTGTATCACTAAATATTGTAGTTTCCAAACTAGAGTTTCCCCGACAATTTATATTGAAAACAGGGGTATTATTATTATTATTATTATTATTATTATTATTATTATTATTATTATTATTATT
>JAKTYK010000075.1:0-16370 GCA_030578655.1 Magnusiomyces starmeri
GTGTAATATTGTTGTAATATTTCTTGTCACATCAAGAGAGACACATATTCCAACATATAATGCTTTGTTGACCCTCTGTACTTTGGGTCCATCTGGTGCTTCTATTTCCATATATATCCTTTTGTCGATATAACCATTTTGTTGTTAAGACATGATCAACGTGTTGCTGTTCGTCTTTGTCGACGTCAACCGTTGTATGTAATTCGTTTAGTTTGCATTATCCCTTTCCATTTGTTAGCGAATTTGTTAGATTTCGCAGTTGAGACAGATATTGGCACATCAGACGTTTTAATAATTGATGTTTGGGAATCGTTATTGACATCACTAAGTGTTATAAGATGGATTATGATCTTTTAGGTCATCCCCTTTTTCTCATGGTTATCCTTATGAGACTATCCTCCTCTTGACTACCGGTATTAGCATCCTCTGGTCTGCTTTCGTTTCGGTAAATCATTCGTATTTCTCTCAATTCATTTTCGATGTCGTCGTCCGAGCTATTATTATCAGTTTGTGTGTTTCCACTACTCTCCCCAGACTGATAATGTGAGATTTGGGCACTCTCAGGAGAGGATGAGTTGCGGTTTGGCAAGTCTTTATCGTTCTTATCTAGAAATTCATCACCTTCATGTAGCACAGTGCTTGAGACGTTGTGCAGTTTGTCTGTTCTGATTCGTGGTACATCTAACTGGTTCGTTTCAATATCTTCACCGTGCGAATCGCTTGTTATGTCCAGAAGCGTTTGGACGTTATCCGTGTACATCTGTTTGCCACTTAATTGAAGGTTCAATCGGTAGGCCTTAGAGGTGGCCAGGTTTCACATTTGATGATTAAGTATTTTCTCGGCAGGTACTTGGAGCTATTTGGAAAAGTTAAGACGCTTGCGGAATACCTTCGCATTCTCGAGTTCCGAATAAAACAATTTCTAGTCTTCAATAGATAGAAATATTGACTTTTTCTGCATTGGTACCGGTCCTACATAAATAGCTTTTCTACCTCTGCATTGTACTTTGGCAATGTTACCCCTCTCTTCGAGTGGTATATAGACGATTGTATCGGAACTGAAGGATTATAGGCTTTGTTCACAGCCTTTCCTGAAAAACATATCTTCAGGTACAAACGTTGCCTTTGTCGTTTCCTTCCTATAGGTTCGTGTTCTGCTATGGGTTTACCTTTTGGATAATTGGAATATTTTGCTTTGTAACTTCGTTTGGCATTTTGTAGGACAAGTATCATGCACCGGAGTATTAGAGACGTGAGCAGAGAACTCCTCGCGAGATAACATATTAGGAACTAGGGAACAGGTCAAGAGAACAGGATGACCGTCCATATCTTCACTTGGTACCGAGTCCGTGTCAGCCGACGTGAATTACTCATCGGAGGAGGCATCATCAAATTGTTGTGCCGGTTCAATGGTTAGACGAACCTGCGGAAGGGAATCATCAACCTGTTGAGAGTCGTGGCAAAGGGAATCATTATAAGTAATCGGCTCAGGCTCATCTAGCTGCATGAAGGAGCTGGCTCCTGAGGTGAGTTGGGTGTGGTGGGATTGGGGTCTTCAGCCGGCGTGACCTTAGAAGAGGTCCCAGTGTAAACAAAATTTGCTGGCTCCGGGACGACAAGTGTGGGCAAGAAGGAGGAGACATCACCCGAAAAAATCAGTGGAGGAAGACAAATTTTTGTAACTGCCATCAGGGAACTCTGAATCTTCCATAATGTCGCCAGTGTTGTCACTATCGTATGTACTCTCCAACAAATCCTTGAAAAAAAAGTTCCCTCCCTGTCCCTGTCCATATGCCCAGCAAAGTAGAGAAGGTCCTGGATCTTGGATTGTGATACAAGATTCACGGAGGCATCAGGACAATAAAGAACATCCTCAAGGACAAGAGGATCGGAGATAGTTGCGAAAACATCATCGGGACCAACTTCAGTGGTGAATTCGTGAAAGAACTTAATGTCACAAAAAACACGTCTGGCAGATCCGCTATCAACAAGTACATTTCGAACAACACTTTGAGACAAACGGTGATATTTATATATTTATAAGTAAAATAAAATAAAAATAAAATAAAATAAAAACTCGGGTTTTGTACTGTTATATACCCAAAGGCCATTAAATAAATAAATAAAAAAAAAAAAAAAAAAGGTTCTAACGTTAGTTGTGAGGTTTTTTTTTTTTTTTTTTATTTGTTACACTACCACATAAATATTTTTATTTTTTTTTTTTTTATTTTTATTTCTATTTTAATTTGTTTTTTTGCTCCTCCTCCATTCCCGTTTATCCTATTTGCCTATTATATATATATATATATATATATATATATATATATAAATAAATCTAAAATTCAGTCATATTTCGCCCAATCATGACTGTCTCAACCCTCTTGGGCCGTGTTGCTGCAGCTGCTCCAAGGAATTGCTGCTATTCCTCTTCCGCAGCTGCAATCCGCTCCCGTCCTTTATTACTACAGCACTACCAGCCCCAGCACCAGCACATAATATCGCCCGCAATATCTAACATATCTCTTCTGTCCCGCCGGTCGTTTTCCTCCTCAACCTCGTTGGCAAATAAACATCCCTCCGATGAAGAGATTTCCGCAAGAAAAAAACGCCTTGCTAAAATCAGACGTCGCATGTCTTTAAATGGCAGAAACGGGCTCCCCAACATTAGCGATGGTACCAGAGAAAAGCTAAACAAGGCTAAATCGTCTTCCTCCTCATCTGATAATAATGTTGACAACAATAACTCCAACAAATCTGACCAACATGATGAACAACAACAACAACAACAACAACAACAACAACAACAGGATATCGGCAAACAGGCCAATTGGTATAGCGCAGAAAAACCCTCTAGTAACTCCTCCTCTGCTAATGAGAAAAAATCATCCAAATCATCCGAAAAGGAAACCAATGACGATAATTCTAAAGATAATAGCGATACTAACCAGCAGCAAAAACGCAATGGCCAGCAAATGCCCCCAGGCTTTGACTTCAACTCGAAAAACTTCCGCGTCTTTGAAATTAGAATTACCCCCCAAAATCTCATTGTTGGCTTTTTAATCTCAACCATCCTGTTCTCTCTCTTTAGCCAGGGCTCCGCCAGCAACAGCGAAATCAGCTGGCAGGAGTTCAAAACGGAATATCTCGACAAGGGCGCCGTTCGCAAGCTCACTGTCGTCAACAAATCCACCGTTTACGTTACAACTACCTTTGGCACCACCGTTTATTTCTCAATTGGATCTGTCGACATGTTTGAAAAGCGCATGGAGGAGGCCCAACGAGGCGTTCCTTCCAATGAGCGTATCCCCATTTCTTACGTCGAGCAAGGCTCTTTACTCAGCGCCTTTTTCTCCTTCTTGCCTACCCTGCTCCTTCTCGGTGCTCTCTTTTGGATGACAAAACGCCCTGGAAGTGGCTCCGGCGGCGGTATTGGAGGTGGCATCTTTGGCATTGGCCAAAGCCGTGCCAAGCTCTACAACAAATCCACCGATGTTAACGTTAAGTTTGCCGACGTTGCTGGTATGGACGAAGCAAAAGAAGAAATCATGGAGTTTGTCAAGTTCCTTAAGGAGCCCGCCAAATACGAAGAGTTGGGTGCCAAAATCCCCCGTGGCGCTATTCTTTCTGGCCCCCCTGGTACTGGTAAAACCCTTCTTGCTAAAGCCACCGCTGGCGAAGCAGGCGTCCCCTTCTTCTCTGTTTCTGGTTCTGAGTTTATTGAAATGTTTGCCGGTGTCGGTGCGTCCCGTGTTAGAGACTTGTTTAAGGCTGCCCGTGCTAAGGCTCCCTGTATCATCTTTGTTGACGAAATCGATGCCATTGGCAAAGCCCGTAACAAGGGCTTTGTTTCCGGAGGCCACGATGAGCGTGAGGCGACTTTGAACCAGCTTTTGGTTGAGATGGATGGTTTCGAAACCTCGGACCACGTCGTCGTACTTGCTGGTACCAACCGTGCTGACGTTCTCGACCCTGCCCTCTTGCGTCCCGGCCGTTTCGATCGCCACATCACTATCGACCGTCCTGACATTGAGGGCCGCATTTCCATCTACAATGTCCACCTCAAGAAGATCCGCTACAACCCCGACATTCCCGAACTTGCCGGCAAGCTTGCTGCCATGACCCCTGGTTTCTCCGGTGCTGACATTGCCAACGTTGTCAATGAAGCTGCTTTGATTGCCGCCCGTCAAGAAGCACCCATGGTTGAGCTCACTCATTTTGAGCAGGCCATTGAACGTGTTATTGCTGGGCTGGAGAAGAAATCACGTGTGCTGGTGCCAGAAAAGAAGAAGGTTGTTGCATACCATGAGGCTGGCCACGCCGTTTGTGGTTGGTTCCTTAAATATGCCGACCCACTTGTTAAGGTCTCCATTATTCCTAGAGGCTCTGCTGCTTTGGGCTATGCTCAGTATCTCCCTCCCGATCAGTATCTTATTTCCGAAGAGCAATTCAAGGACAAGATGGCCATGTCTTTGGGCGGCCGTGTTTCCGAGGAATTGAACTTCCCCAGCGTTACTTTGGGTGGCAGTGATGACTTTAAGAAGGTCACCCAGATGGCTAAAGCCATGGTCACTCAGCTCGGTATGTCCGACAAGGTTGGCGAGGTTTACTATGAGCAAAACAAGGAATCTATCACCAAGCCTTATAGTGAGCATACTGGCGAGCTTATTGACAATGAAATCCGACGCATTGTCAATGAAGCACACGAAAGATGCCGTGCACTGTTGATTGAGAAGCAAGAGGCTGTCAAGATTGTTGCTGAGGAGTTGCTTAAGAAAGAAGTTATTGGACGTGAAGATATGATTCGATTACTTGGGCCTCGTCCATTCCCTGAACGCAATGATGCTTTTGATAAGTACTTGTCAAAGACACCAAAGAGTTCTGAAGGCACCGCTTCTTCTGCTCCTGCTGCATAAACCAAAGTTTATTATTTTTAGAGTAACATTAATCTTGAATTTTTGGTTTTAATTTTTTTTTTTTTTTTTAATTTTTGTTCATTTTATGTCTATTTTCTGTTTTTCTTTGTATCATTTGTAAATACCTATTTTATATATATATATATCTATATATATCTATATATGTCATTCGGAAGTTCATCAATCAATAAATATACGATATCTTTATGGATCCAGTTTCCTAATAAAGAGAGTTTCTAGTATTTGGCTGCCAAAAATGATTTTAAACCCACCACCACAATGTGGTGTGACAAATGACATAAAATCTGAGCAGTTTTTTTTTGGAAAATGTTCTTTTTTATTTTTATGTCGCCAAAAACAACAATACCCCCCACACACACACATATATATATATATATATAAAAATAAAATAAAATTTATGTCGCAATATTTCTTTTTTTGTTTTTTTTAAATTTATTTTCTGCTCGAAAAACGAAACGACAAGAAAAAAATTCGTCAGTTTGTGTGACATTGCGTAATTTCCCCGTAAAGTGAGACCAGCCGTGCGCAGATAGATAATAACGGCCGATTTTTTATTTTAATTCTTATTTTTTTAAAAAGAAAAAAAAAAGCATAAAAACTTGGCCTTGTCCCTTTGAAAAAAAAAAAAAGTTTTTTTTCTTTTTTTTTTATTTTTTTTTCAATATATATATCTTTAGATTCTTAAATACAATGTCAGAAGCTTTCACATCACTCCCCTTTATTGATATTTCTTTGGCTGATAACCCAGAGACCAAACCCAAGCTCTTGGAAGACCTCAAGTATGCGCTGTTCCGGGTCGGGTTTCTTTATCTGATCAACCATGGCATCGAGCAGCAGGCAAAAGATATTCTGGCCATAGCCCCCAAGGCGTTCGAGATACCGCAGGAAGTGAAGGATTCGGTGGCGATGATCCACAACCCGCACTTTGTCGGGTACACGGCGCTGGGCAAGGAGGTCACGGCGGCGCACGTCGACATCCGCGAGCAGTACGACTTTGGCTCGTCCAAGGACACGGACCCGCTGTGGGACGCCAGCGAGCCGCTTGTCGGCGAAACGTCGCAGCCCTGGCGCCGGCTGCGGGGCCCGTCGCCGTACATCCCGGACTCGGTGCTGCCCGGGTTCGAGCAGACGGTGACGCGGTACATTGCGGGCATGGAGGCGGTGGCCAGCCGGCTGCTGGAGCTGATCGCCGAGTGCCTGAACCTGCCGGCCGACACGTTCCGCCAGTTCGAGGCCGACATGAACCGGCTGAAGATCGTCAAGTACCCGCCCCCGACGCAGAGCGAGATCGACAAGGCCGGCGGCGCGTTTCTGCACGGCGGCAAGCAGTTCCAGGGCGTCGGCCCCCACAAAGACTCCTCCGGCCTCTTCACGTTCGTCCTGCAGGACAGCGTCGGCGGCCTCGAGGTCCTCAACCAGGACGGCGCTTGGATCCCGGCAACGCCTGTCGAGGGCAGCTTGGTCGTCAACATCGCCCAGGGCTTCGAGGCCCTCACCGGCGGCCGCTGCGGCGCGACCACCCACCAGGTGGTCTCCCCCCCAGCAAGCGTCACCCGCTACTCTATCCCTTACTTCCACGCCGTTAGATTGGATCTCACCAAGGAGGATATCGAGAACCAGCTCTCCTTCATCAAGGGCAAGATTCCGGAGCCCACCGACTCTAAAAAACGTGAGGTCGACGTCCCTAGTGAGTTCATCCAGCCCCAGTACAAGACCTTTGGCGACGCCCATTTGCGAAACAGAATCGTCAGCCATAAAGATGTCGCTGAAAAATGGTACCCCGAGTTACATAAAAAATACAATTCTGTTGCTTGAAATATATATATATATATATATATATATATATAAAATGTATTTATAAATAAATAAATAAATAGATAAACAAACAAACAAAAGAAAAACTATACAGCTAGCCCGGTTCCTCCGGCATTCCATCGATACATACTCATAAGTATTCGGCGCCGGTTTGTGGACACTATCCGGTCGTTCACACTAACGGTCGTGTGCTTCATGTCCCGGATGACGCCGTGCAGCAGCGACCGGTAGTTGACCTGGTACTGCGTGCTCAGTGTGGCAATAGAAACCTCGTGCGCCCTAACAAACAGCTGGCACGCCTGCGCCACGTCGGTTGAGGTGTGCGTTCCGTACCGCTCGCTCATGCAGTACGGTATGAACCCGGCATGAAGAAGCTGGATGCCGAAAAAAAACGGAATCATCTGCAGCGTCGGGTCCAGCCGCAGGATTTTCTCCACGTTCTTCGACGCCTCGATCGAGTACTTGAGGCACTCGTTGAACTGCGAGTCGTTCAGCAGCACATCAATGTCGTCAAGCATATCCGTGGGGTCCCAGTATCCTTGCAGAAGAATGTACAGCACCTGAACTACGCATTGGCAGTACTCCTTCCACGCCAACAAGTAGGTATCCTGAGTCGTTGTCATCGTGAAAAACTCCTCCAGGGAATACTCAAACGCCTTGATTCGGTGCTTGTAATTTTCACGTAACGTTTTCAGCACCTGCTCGCGGTGTGAAAACATGGGGCTAAGCTCGAAAAAGTGGATCTCTATGATCCCTCCCAGCAGGGTCATCAGTGGTAAGTACATGCCAAAAATACCGCTCTCCACAACCGTGCACTGCAGTCCTCGCCGCCGGTTCCGGTCCTCCTCGGGGGGGAACAAATGTACTTGCGGCCGCTTTTTCTTTGTCGTCCCAATATTCCCCCCAATCTGTCTTTTCCTTTCATGATGTCCTCTTTCCCTTCTCTGTGCTGTACGATTCCGTTCATTTGCTACTACTGCTACTACATCTTCTTCTTCTTCTTCTTCTTCTTCTTCTTCCTGAGAAACGTTTCCCTTTCCTTCTCTTACTATTTCTTCATCATCGTTTTCCCCACTAATCGTGTTGTTGACATCTTCTTCGTCATAATCCCAAATGTCCTGAGAAATCGGGAAAAACAACTCTAAAGATTCCGAATCTAAAATTAAACAAGGTTTATTAAAACACAAGGCTAAATGTCTGTCTATCATAAATAACGACCACCAAGTTCTTCGTCGTTCTTCCCGGGCCTCCTCCGGAAGTGTGGGTATTTCTTTATTCAACTTGAGCTGCCTTGCCAAAGTAATTGCCATGTTCCACCACTTCATAGTGGATGGCTTGAAATCAGAGGCTGACTCAACCACTCCTATGTTAATGTAGGCAATGACATCGTCCAAATCATACTCATGGGAATTCTCCTCCCGCATGGGCTGCAAATACACCAAAATGCTATCCAACAACTTGGATATGAGCATGTTTTTATACTCCGAGCCCGATGTCATGATGGGGTGGTTACTGGCATGCGCCGACACATAAAGAATGGAGTACAACAAAGCCGGAGAGCACTTCCGCGGGTTAGTGCTACACAGCATGGACGACTTGCGGAGTATGGGTGCCACTGAGTAGACAGTGTTTGTAAAGTAAATTTCTAAAAACTCCGACGTCAAGACAAGCGGCATATAATCAATATCTCTAATAATTGGGTCCAAAACGGGGTACATGTAGTTATGTACTGCTGGTATTGTGGGACCTAACTGGGGGTTTCCAACAAAGGTATCTTGACGGCTTTGGCCTTGAGGTTGAGAAGCAACTTCTTCTTCTTCCTCTTCCTCTTCCTCTTCTTCTTCTTCTTCATCATCATTATTATCTAAATCTTGTTCACTTTCTCTATCTTCTTTAGGTTCTAGATCAAGGTCCTGTTCTTCATCTTGGGGTTGAGGAGGTGGTGGTGGTAGATCAGAAAGACTAGAAGATGTTGGTTTTTGTTGTTGAGTAGTAGTAACATTAATTTGAGAAGTTAAACTAGGTGAAGCAGATCGATTAAAAATTGAGGTAATAAGTTCTTGGGAGAGCTTTGTTTTATTTGAATTCAGCCATTGCTGCGCGGGTACTGTGGATTGCGGTTGATTTGCTGAAAGAGGGATGTTGGCAAGAGATTGAGCTAAAACGCTACTTTGTGCACTTTCCTGTTCTCCCAAGGATGGTGTTGCTGCTGCCATCGATCTAGGTGCATTGACAGGAACTGAAGGTGGGGTTGCACTGATGTTTAATTCACTCAATGGAGTTGCATGTTTGTGCACAATTTTGGTATCAGAGCTTGTGTTGTTTATACTTGGACCCTGGTCAACACTAATTCCAGGATTGGGTATTTCTAAGGAAGGCAGATGGCGCGTTATGGATTGTTTAATTGCATTGGTGTTAGGACTATGTGTGTTGGATCCACCCTCTGGTTGTGGAGTTGGAGATGCCGAGGGGTAATTGCTATTTTTGTAATTAGCCGAAGATGCCAAGTGACTTAACAACTGAACGTTAAAGTTTAAAGGGTTGTGAATAGACGAATTTCCTAGATTGATAGTTGCAGTTTTAGATTCTGGATTAGATGTTCCTAGAGGGTTGTTTGACAAATGAGTGCCTAGAATGTTCATTAAATTTGCACTATTATGAGTGCATGTATTTGCATTAGGATTGGTATTAATACTGGTATTCGAATTAGAATTAGAATTGGTATTAGGGGTATTGTTGGTTGTATTTGAATGCAAGTTTTTCAATGATTGATTGAGTAGTTGCAGTTTGATGATATTGTTTACGTTATTAACGTTCAGCCCATTAATATTATTTATAGGCGTATTTCTTCCTTGTGAGATAGAAGTGAGAGTAGAAGATGCCTGAATTACATCGGGATGTTGCTGTTGTTGTTGCTGCTGCTGATCAACATTTATAGAAGAGTCTGATGCATTGAGTGTGTGATGTCTGTGATCCGGTATTGATTTGTTTGCAGAGAGCTTTAAAAAATTTCCTAGCTGGGGAAGAATACTAGTTGTTGATTGAGAAGATTGTGACATATGCTGGTGGTTAAAGGTCTGCTGAGAAGATGAAGAGTCCGTGCCGGTGATTGAAATTGAAGAGATTGAGGGTGCATCAGTTTTAGACTGTGGAGAGGTAGGCTTGCTTTGTGGGGAGGATGTTTGCCAAAAAGTGTCATCTTCATTAACCAATTTGATTGGCAATGGGAAAGACTGAGATGATGAAGAAGAAGAGGTATTTCTTGTAGGTTTATTTTCAATTGGAGATGTAGCTTTTGATTTCAAAGTTGAACCCTTAAGTTCTCTGCTTGGTGAAGTGGAAGTAGCGGAAGGTGGAGATACAGAGGATCTAGTAATTTCAGCCGATGAAGAATCATGAGTTTTGATGAGTTTGCGAGGATGTAAAGGATATGAATCACTTCCCTTTCCACGTTTTTTGATAGTACGGTTATATTCACATACGAGTCCCAAATCTAGTTATTGTTATTAATTATTTTTGAGTCAAGATTATATACAGATATATATAATACTTACTGAGACATCTATAGCATGGGTTTTTACCATCACATTTTGTTCTAGCAACACTGCATCTATCACATGCTCTAGCAGTACGTTTTCTTGAGGAAGACGAAGATGAAGACGATGAAGAATTTACTGTATTAGTAGTATCAGGGTTACTGGAGGTATTTGTTTTGGAATCATTATCGGTGGGTGCTTGAGAAGAGGAAGGAGATTCCTTCTTGGTATACTGTTCTGATTTAGGAGCAGTCGAGGAAGCCGCGTCTTTGTTAAGATGCCCGTTTGACGATTTGGATTGACTTGACGATGGCGAGTTTGCATCACTTTCGGCAGGATAATCAGAACGAGGAGCCAGCATTTCTATAGGATATTATTATATGTACATCTACATATATCTATAATACAAAGTCGTGGAATGGTAATTTTACAGTGACAATTTAGATTTAAACATATTCAGACAAAGTAGTAAAAATAGTCCAAAAAAAAAAAAAAAAAAAAAAAAAAAAAAAAAAAAAAAAAAAAAAAAAAAAAAAGAGAACCGAGTCCTAATTATTATTATTATAACATAACTATATATATGTTTCTCCACCCCGCCTTTGATAATGCAACCCCACCTTCTCTTTGGTGTGAATAAAAAGAACAGAATATATATATATATATATATAATTGTTGTTATTATTAACATGGCCCAGAGACCCGAATCCCCTCCCCTTTTTTTTTTTTTTTTTCTGTACCCAGTGTCCCGATACCGGACCATACCACAATGTATATTGGTTGTTTATGCGGAATACATTCCTCAAAACCTCATAATCTGTTTACTTTGTTTGTATATATATATATATATATAAATGCGGGGAGTGGCGGAAAAGGAGGTGTGGGGGAGAAAAAAAAAAAAAAAAAAGAACAACAACAACCGTTGTGTAGGAACAATGAAAAGAGCATGCGGACGGCTGAAAAGTTAGTTTTTTTTTTTAGGGAGGGGAGGAGGAGGAGGAGGGAGAGAGGGAAAGATATTTTGTGATAAGTTGTAGGCCTCACACACACACACACACACAGAGAGATATATATATATATATACAAAAAAAAAAAAAAAAAAAAAAAAAAAAAAAAAAAACAGCTCCGTCAATTTGTCCGTGTGTATTTTTTTTTTTCTGTTGTAGAGACAATCAAACTAGTCACGGACTCTGAAATTGTTCTATTTATTGTGTGTGTGAGGGGGCAAAAAGACAGAGAGAAGAAAGGGCGGGGCGAGTTTTTGTGATGGATATTGAAGAAAAAAAAAAAAAAAAAAAAATCTGGGGTAACAAGGTGTGAATTTTTGAACTTTGAATGTTTGTTTAAACTACAATAATAATAACAACAACAACAACAACAACAACATTATTATTTATTATTATTATTATTATTATTATTATTATTATGGTTATTCTTAAGAATTGCAATTTCTACAATAAAAAAAAAGCTCGTGTTAATGTGAAACCCGTAAAGTAATTTTTCTTTTTTTTTTTTTAAATAAATGAGGGGTGTGATAATTCACTTTGTAAATATATAAAAATGAAACACTTTCCCTTTAAAAATAACATTTTTTTTTATTTAAAATTATTTATTTATTTTTTTTTTAAATTTATTCTTGTGTTTTCGTTTCGATAATGGCCATCATTCTTCCTAAACATTTATCTCTTTTGCGTTCACATATACCAGCCAAAGTTTGGAGCAGCAGCAGCAGCAGGATTTCTAAACCTTGTTTAACATTTTCAAAGTACGCCTCAACCCTCAACAATTTTATTCCACGGCAAAATAACATCCCCCCAATCCCTTCCCAAAACAGCACACCATCTTCTTCTTCTTCTTCTTCATCCTCCCCCCTCAATGATTACGAATTCCGCAAACAAGTTGTGCGCCAAACCTCACAAGGCACTTTGCGCAAATCCCACGTAATTGGGGACCTCGACACGCCCCTCTACGAAAACACCACAGGCCGGTTTTTACATGAGCAGGCGTTGAAGTACCCCAACCACACGGCTATTGTGTCTGTCCACCAAAACAAGCGACTAACTTACAAAGAACTGGACACCATCTCCTCCATTGTAGGAATCAACATTTCTCGCAAGCTCAACATCAAAAGAGGAGACCGAATAGGCGTCTGTGCTGGCAACCTGTGGGAATACCCCGTTCTCCAAATGGCCTTGGGCAAAATCGGCGCCGTGCTGGTCCCCCTAAACCCGGCCTTTACTGACACCCAGTTCCATGCCGCACTAAACTCCTCGGGCGCAAAGGCCCTCTTTATCCAGTCCCATCTCTCTAGAGGCTCTAAAAAAAAAACTGCTAGAGATGTCACGGGTCTCATCAAAGCGGCCACCGACGGCAACATCTTGCCTTCCATTGAAACCGTTGTATTGTTGGATTCATGTTCGGCCCCCCCAGAGATAGTTGAAGAAAAAAAAAATATTGAGGTTGACGGTAACACCATTCGCCATTTTAAAGATATGCTGGAATATTGCAACCATTCGTCTTCTGCCTCGTCTTCTACCCCGCATAACGAGCCGGAAATTGCCCACATTTTGGACCCCCAAGCAGACGCAAAGTACGCTAACGAAACAACCAATATGCAGTTCACCAGCGGCACAACGGCCATGCCCAAAATCTCGTGTCTGACTCACCGCAACTTGGTCAACAATGGGCGGCTCATTGGCGAGCGGCTCAACCTGAGTGCCACGCAGGCGCGCCATCCCTCGGGCCAGGACTTTGTGTGCGCCCCGGTCCCCATGTTCCATTGCTTTGGCCTGGTTCTAACCAACATGGCCTGCCTGTCCCAAGGAGCCGCCATAGTCTATGCGTCCGAGGCCTTTGATGCCCGCAAAACGCTGGAGGCCGTGCGCCAGGAAAAGTGCACGGGCCTGCACGGCGTGCCCACCATGTTTGCCGCCGAAATGGAGCTCCACAACAACAACGACGACGACGACGAATACGTGCTGCAACCCCACGGCGGCCTCGAGTTTCTGTCCAAGGGCATCTGCGCCGGCTCCTCGGTCCCCATCGAGATCATGCGCAGAGTCATCTCCACCTTGAACTTGCACCAGCTGACAATCTGCTACGGAATGACTGAAACCTCGCCTGTCTCCTTCATGACCACCCCCTTTGACACTTTGCAGCGCCGCTCGGAAACCGTCGGCAGCATCATGCCCCACACGGAGGCCAAAATCATCAAGTCGGCCCCCACCGACGCCGACGCCGACGCTGTTGACCTGACACCCGTGGACGTCAACGAGCGCGGCGAAATCATCATTTCCGGCTATCTTCTTCAGAAATGGTACCACAACGCGCCGGAAAAGACCAAGGAAGCAATGATTGTGGACAAGGCCACGGGCAAGACGTGGATGAGAACCGGAGACGAGGGCTGCATGGACCAGTGGGGGTATCTACGGGTGACGGGCCGCCTCAAGGACTTGATTATCAGGGGGGGCGAAAACATCCACCCGCTGGAAATTGAAAACGTTCTGTTCCAGCACAAGGCCGTGTCCCAAGCGTCTGTCGTCGGCGTCCCCGACAGCCACTACGGCGAGGCCGTCGCCGCGTTTATAGTGCTCCACGAGGAATACCACGCCGGCCATTCCCAAGCCGCTAACGCCCCCTCCACCCAGGAAATTAGAGACTTTGTCCAGCAAAAACTCGGCCACTACATGGCTCCCAAGTACGTCTTTTATGTCCCGGACTTTCCCAAAACGGCTTCGGGAAAAATCAGAAAAGTCGATTTGAAAGGTACTGCTTGTACTTTGATTGAACAAGGTATAGGAAATTGATATACATATATATAAAATAAATAAATTAATAAACATTTGATTTTAAATAAATTTTATTATTATTATTATTATTATTAATATTATTTCTAACTACTCTCTAATCATCATCTTCTTCTTCTTCCTCAAACTCAACAAGCAGGGTGCCCTGCTTAACAATGTCGCCGGCCTCATGAGCAACTCTTTTAACAACGCCAGACTGCGGGGCCCTGATCACCGTTTCCATCTTCATGCTCTCGATCACAAGCAGCTCGTCGTCCTTCTCGACTCTCTGCCCAGCCTCGACGTTCAGCCGGACCACCTTGCACGGCATGGGCGCCACGACGCTGTTCCTCACCTCCTTGACCCCAAGCGCGGCTTGCAGCCACTGCGGCTGCGGCTGGCCCACCGTGTAGTGGGTGCCGCGGTGGAACACGTGCACACTGCCGCCGTCGACGGCCGTGGTGGGGACTACCGTGTTGACGTACTGGCCCGACTCGAAGCGCACGTGCAGCTTCCTGGCAGCCCCCGCAACTGCCCCCGCAACTGCAACACCGGAATGCGGCTCAAAGTGCGCCGAGTGCACGACCAGCGGCGCGCCGCCACCGTCGACCGCAACGCGGTACGACCGCGGGCCCGTCTGCAGCGTCTGCACGCGCACGCGCGACGCCGGGTCCCGCGGGTTTGCAAACTCAAAGTGCCGCACCTGGGCACACGACCAGCTGTTGAGCGCCCCCGAGAAGTGCACAAACGCGTCGTCGTCCGGGGCCCCACCCCGAGCACTTTGGATGAGCTGCGCAAGGGCCGCCTGGGCGTACACCTCGCTGGGAATCGGCTCGGGCGCAGTCAAAACGTCCTTATTCTTGGAAATGAACCCGGTCTCCAGCCCAACAGGCTCGTTGCCGGCAAACGCCGGGTGCTCGACCACCCGCTTGACAAACTCAATGTTGGTGACGGGCCCCACTATCTCAAACTCCTGAAGGCTGCGCCGCAGCTTGCGCAGCGCTTCGTCCCGCGTCTTGCCCTTGACTATCAGTTTACCAATCATGGGGTCATACAGTGACGAAACGGTGTTGTTTTCCTGGAACGTAATGTCCAGCCGGGGGTTGCCGGTGACGGGTTTTTGCAGGTGCACTATTTTCCCCGACGACGGGAGAAAGTCCTTGAACGCGTCCTCGCAGTAGATCCGGGCCTCGATTGCGTGGCCCGTGATTTCAATCTCCTCCTGCGTCTTGGGCAGGGGGAACCCGGCCGCAACCAGCAGCTGCCATTCCACCAGATCGGTATTGGTGACGGCCTCCGTCACGGGGTGCTCGACTTGCAGCCGGGTATTCATTTCCATGAAATAAAAGTCCCCAGTGTCATTGTCGAAAATAAACTCGACCGTGCCGGCTCCCTCGTACCCAACGGCTTTGGCAGCAAGCCGGGCCTTTTCCCATAGACTCTTACGCGTGGCCTCGTCAAGTCCTGGCGCCGGCGACTCCTCAAGAACTTTCTGGTGCCGGCGTTGAATGGAGCAGTCTCGCTCGCCCAGCGCAACAACGTTCCCGTACTTGTCGGCAAAAACCTGCACCTCGATATGGCGGGGGGTTTTGATGTACTTTTCCACCAGCACATTTTCATCGCCAAACGACGACTTGGCCTCAGATTTGGCCGACGCAAGAGCGGCGGGGAACTCTTGCGCCGAGTTGACTATACGCATCCCTTTGCCTCCGCCTCCCAAAATGGCCTTGATGAGAACGGGGAATCCTATTTCGTTGGCCCTTTGTGCCAAATACTCGGCATCCTGATTCGTCCCGTGGTACCCGGGCACAACCGGCACGTCGGCCGCAATCATGATTTCTTTGGACGTCGATTTGGCCCCCATGGATTCGATGGCGTACTGCGGCGGGCCCACAAACACCAGCCCGGCCTCCCGGACCTTTTTGGCAAACGTCGCGTTTTCAGACAAAAAGCCATACCCCGGGTGGATAGAATCGCACCCGGCCTCTTTGGCCGTCTGGACTACCTTGTCAATGTCAATGTACCCTGACGTGGCGTCTCCCAAACTCAGATTGGTAAAGGCACTGGTAGCTGAGGGAAGCTCAGCGTCCGGCGTCGTGTACACTGTTGTGGTGTCTATTCCCATGCGCCACGCCGTGCTGTTGATGCGGTGAACAATCTCACCGCGATTAGCAATGAACAGAGATCGCAGAGGTTTAATAACTGTTGAAGCTTTTGACATGATGAAAAATAGTAATAGTAATAATAATAAAAAAAAAAAAAAAAAAAAAAAAAAAAAAAAAAAAAAAAAAAAAAAAAAAAAA
>JAKTYK010000076.1:0-16364 GCA_030578655.1 Magnusiomyces starmeri
AAAAGTTTATTTTACAACACAGGGAAAAAAAAAAAAAAAAAAAAAAAAAATTAAAATCCAAAAAAAGAAATGTTATTTTTTTTTTTTTTTTTTTTTTTGGAATTTTTACAAATCAGTGCTTAACAAATTCCATAATTCAAAACTATGATGCGTAACCAAAGTTTATCTGACCCCTTTTATAAATATTAAGTCTTTTCCCTAAACTTCGGATTTTTTTTAATTTTTTAATTTTATTTCTATTTACTTAATTATTTTCTCTATCTTCTATTCTCATTATTCACTTTGTTTGATAATAATATATATATTTATATATATATTTATATAAATATATATAAATATATATATATATATATATATATATATATATAAGTCTATCATTATTATTTGTTTTATATATTTGCATAATACGCCTGCCTGCCTCGTCCTCCCTCAAATTACATCTATACACTTTTCTTTAACATTCCAACCGCCCACCTGGTACTAAGAAAGCTCCTACATTCGTACTGTTCCACCTAATAAACCGCTAACATCCTATCCTCCCCTCCCATTCTATCTCCCTACTTCCGATCCTTTGTTTTTTTTTTTATACATCGTTATAGCCAGCTTTCTCTCATAGATATTACTAGGTAAGTAATTGTCAAAATAAACTGTCTCAATTATCTGCATCTTTATTTTACGTCTTGGTTATGCATTTCTCGTAGTTAAGCCAGTTCGTATTTGAATAATCATCAATTGACTCTGTTATTCCACTTAGGTTATTCCACACTTGTTATTCATTCATTTATATATATACTTTAACTATAGTCATAAACATTACGAATTCAGTTGTACTAACTAATAGCTTCTTCTATTTATTTTTTTTTTTTTCTTCAGAATATATAATAATCTTCTAGCAACTGCTCACTTCCAACAGTTCAACTTGTGTTTTTTTCTGCCCTTTTCCCCCTCTCTCCATAACTCCATTCTCCATCGACATTTTGCGAGTAATCCATCATCTTTCATGTCTTCAATCACACAGAGAGGCCATATATATAAAAAAAAACACATTTGGAAATTCAAAGCGTCTTCACTCAAGGGTTTTTTCTTCTGCCTTCATATCGCCTCACGCCTTATACCATATAGTTCATGTCTGGTCAGTCAAATAATCAAGGACACCAGACGACTCCGCGCTCTTCAACTACAGCTAGTACTTCTGCACAAACATTCCCCCACCAAACAACTTTACCACAAGTAGCTCCTATCTATTCTCAATTTACCATAAGTTCTTCAGTGGATCAAGTAGCTGCGTCTCAACATATTAGATATATTCCTCCTCAGGAACATCCTAATAGCCAATTTAGTCTGGCTGTTGAACAGCAACAGCAACAGGACCACCACCAACAGCAACAACAGGAACTGCAACAACAACAACAACAACACCAACAACACCAGGAGCAACAATTTATCCATCAGCAAGACCAACAACAGCCCTCTATATTTTATGGTTCATATCCATATTTTGGTAATCAGCAACAGCAACAACATCCTCAAATCTATTTCAATCATCATCATCAACAACAACAGCAGCAGCAGCAACAGTCCAACCATATCTCTAACCTATCTCCAAATAACCCATCCAATTATCAATATCCTTCAAACCAAGAACTCACTCCGTCTCATAGAATGTTTGCCGTCGATAATAGCCAGATACATTTCGCCAACATTTTCATCCCTACACAACCTCAATCTACATTAATGGATCGTAATCGCGTTCCATATTACAGTGTCACATCTTCTGCAACGGCCCCTTCCACTGATAGCATAGTCGCTACTCGCATTTCTTCACCTCTCTCTACAACAAGGTTCAATACTTCTTCTCCCATATTTACTACTGCCCCATCGCAAATATCTTCTTCAACCGCTTCCATATACATGGATCCTCTATACATGGCAACCACCCACGGCGGCCCTGACTACACAACTGACTATATCAATAACGAATACATCACCACTAGCATAGAACATTCAACATCTCCCATACTTGCCTTTAGCAACAATAACAACAATAACAACAACAACAACAACAACAACAACAACAACAACAACAACAATGATAGTAATAACAACCCACCAATGACCTGGATTTGTACTACAGCTGCAGCTCCAGCAGTGGCAGCAACAGGAAACAGTGTCTCAATTACTCCTCAGGGTCTTGCGACCTCGTTGTCTTCTTCATCTTCCATTTCAGCTGTCGCCTCAGAACAAACGACCATAGGCCCTATAACACCGTTGTCTCCAATAACAGCATTCCCACCTTCCTCAATTTTAGCCCGGCCTACATCATCATCATCACCTTCTTCTTCTTCTTCTTCTTCTTCTTCTTCGTCTTCTTCTTCCAGGATAGAAATGACTTCGACAGCAGATTACATACCTATAAGTGCGACTAATGAGCCCATATCTGCTTCTACTACGGTTGCTTATGACCAAACCATGTTTATGGCTACCGAGCAAAGATCAATGATCAGCCATGCCGGCTCATGGTATAGCTATGAGCCTACACAGCCCAGACAAAGCCAAGAACAACAGATGTCTTCGATAACATCTTCGATATCCACCACCACTGATAATAACAACAACACACAAGCACAGCCAGATACTAATAAACCCGCACCTGTTGCTGGCAATCAGCCAATAATAATAAAGTCCGAGGAACAAAAACAGGGAGATCAAGTTTCTATCATCAAAAGTGAGGATTCTTCTCAAACCCAACAGACTTCGCCACAACCCCTTCAACATCCTCAATATTTTCTTCAGGACAATTCCCATTTATCGGCCTCAAAAAATTCGACTCCGCATTCTGCTCATTCTTCGCCTAAAAGGATCTTGGACCATTCGAATTATAATGAAGGGACAAGTTCACAACAACAACAACAACAACACAATAATCATCATTCTCATCAATTAAATGCATATATGGTTTCCTCTGACAATACGTCCTCCCCTCAAATGCATCCGCCAATGTACAGTGCGCCGACATCGCCGAGCTCTTCACAAAACCAACACGTAATTGTATCAACTACAATGTCGCCTCAACAACCCAGCCATTCTTCCTCGTCATCAGCCTCTTCGACGCCTAGAGCCCACCAAGAGCTCATAAGCCAGCCAGATTCCGCGCCCCAGGCGCCGAATGCTAACCAGCTTCCGGTGCCCACGCCGCCGGCCGTTCAGTCGCGGCACTCAGCGCCGACGTTGGGCGGGACGGGGCCCGCGTCCACCACCACTCTGCTGCTGGCGGAGGGGGCTCCGAAAACGCACGCCGAAACCAAACGAAAGGGACGGACGGTGTCACTTAGCGATTCGCGCGGCTCGCCTCACCAAAACAAACGATCCCGGTCAACCGTTTCTTATACCTCGACGACGCCTGTTTCGTCAGGTTCCTCATTGTCGGCGTCTGCCCCTCCCATGTCACCCAAATCCTTGTCGTCTTCGTCTTCGTCGTCGTCTTCTTGTTCTTCTTGTTCTGCTTCGGACTCAACTTTTAAACTTGACTCAAATACCGTAACGTCTCGCACACCCACAGGAGTACAGGCAGCAGAAGCGGCAGCGGCAGCAGCTGTGGCAGCGGCATTGAGCTCTGGTCCCAATTCCCCATCGTCTTCAACATTATCTACACCAAAGCCACCGTCGTCCTCATCATCATCATTAATACCAGTTTCAACGTCATTGTCATCAACACCAGCATCATCAATGTCTGCATCAACGTCATCGTCATCGTCATCAACTGCATTTTTATTATTTTCATCATCATCATCGTCATCGTCATCGTCATCGTCAACTTCTTCATCTTCTTCTATCACACCAATGGAAAAAAAATACCAATGCCAGATATGTGGCCGGTACTTTAGACGCGACTTGCCCAGACACCTGCGCACACATTTAGAGATTACCCGGTTCGAGTGTCCGTTTCCTCGGGAGGTGTGTCCGCACAAGCAGGGGCAATTCAACCGGCCGTACGACTTCAAGAAACACTTGCTGCATGGACACTTTACGTTTGACGACCAGAAGAAGGTGCGGTCGTTCCGCGACCTGCACGCCAAGCTCTCGCACATGGGGACCTGCTGCTGCGGCCTCCGGTTCACGGCCGGCCAGTGGCTCGACGAACACGTTCTGGATGGAGAAAACAGATGCCCGTATTTGGTGAAAATGCCCAGAGACAACCTGGCGGCTACACGAGCGTTGGTTAATGAGCATATCCAACATCGTCACCAGCCGACTCACCAGCAGCAGCAGCAGCAGCAGCAGCAGCAGCAGCAGCAGCAACAAACTATGGTGCAGCATTCAAATTTCCAGCACCAATCTTCTACAGATCCTGCCGGTCAATTGCAAGCGCCTCAATTCCACCACCCCCAATCCCAGCTCCCGCCCTCAACATCGCCAACCATCTCCGCAACATCGCCCACCCCGACCACCATGACACCATCCTCTCCACCCCTACCCTCTGCACACCAGCCTCAGCAGCAGCAGCCTCAGCAGCAGCAGGATGCGATCAATATCCAGTTCCATCCCATCCAGCAGCAAATGGGTCTTCCTCAAATGCATCAGCCTCTCCAGCACATTCTTCCGCAACACCACCATCACCCGGGGCAACTCATTCATCCGCAGCCGGCACAGCACCAATACCAGGACCAATTCATGACCCAGCAACAGCAACAGCAACAGCAACAACAGCAACAACAGCAGCAACAGCAACATCCTTCTTCATCTGAATTTAATTCGTAATTTTTGTGTAATTTATTTTAATCTAATTTAATTTGTGATATATTTATATATGTATACATTACCAATCTTGTTAATTTTAATGACCTTAACTTGTATTCTTTTTTTTTTTTTTTTTTTTTTAATTTTTAATTTTTAAATTTTTTTTTTTTTCATTATTATTAGCAAAAAAATTCAAATCTCTTTTAAAATCTCAACTTTGAATGCAAGCTTGGAATTAGAGACTCATTTGAGTTCAATCAATAAACAACCCATATATTATTATTTATATAAAAAAAATTTTTTTTTTTTTTTCCCATTCTATAATCTATCTAATGCGCTGAAGAAAAGAAAAAAAAAAAAAAAAAAAAGAAAAATACAAAGTTTTCATTTTTACAAAAACCGCGTACGTTTGGAATCAATGCCGTTATAAAAAAATGCCGACACGGGAGCCGAGTATGATGCGCCATCCGAGTCGGACTCCGGAGAGACGCTCGACGACGACGGCGCCGCGCCCTCCAAGCCGGCAGCCGCGTCTGCCGCAGCAGCGTATATGTTGCGTTTGAGGGGGTTACTGGGCGTGTCCAGGGTCCTTAGTTGGTATGGAGAAAGATAGGAGTTGGTTGGAGCCACGCTGTCTAGAGGCGAGATAGTGGAAGAGGAAGAAGATGAAGAAGAGGAAGAGGAAGAGGAAGAGGAGGAAGAAGAGGAGGTGGATGAGGTGGAAGTAGATGACAAAGAGCACGACTCTGGTAAAGAGCTGGAGACTGTGTTGGGGCCGCCATTAGCGTTGATGGCATTACCAGCCAAGGAAGCAACAGCAGCAGCAGCAGCAGTGTTGCTATTACAAGACATTTGGCGCTGCTTGGATTTGGGTTTTATTTTGTTACGCTGAACAGTGTGGTGCTGCCTACTTTGGCGGTTGTTAAGACGACTAGGGTAGTCATCGTCGGTGATGTCTTCAAGGATATCTGAATCAGAACCATCATCTGAATCATGAGACACGGGCATGCTTTTCCTATGAAGGAAAGAAGAAGAGGGGGGTTTTGTGCGAGAGACAGATGCAGATGAGTTAATGCTATTGTGAAGGGAATTAAGGTTTGATCCTGAATTTAAGTTTAAGTTTGAGTTTGAGTTTGAGCTTGAGCTTGAGGTTGAGTTTGAGTTCGGGCTTGAGGAATCGAGTGTTTCATTTGGGGTGGAGGACGATTCACATTTGCTGCCATTAAAATGGAAAATATTTCCGTTGTAGACAGTGGTGGGAGGTTCTGTGGACAGGTATTCCGGGGGGAGAGAAGAGGTGAATGTGAATTGGTTTGCAGGGGGGTATGGAACAGGTTTTGTGGAACGCGGGGGGTGACGTTGAGCAGTTGAGTCTGATTGGTGAGAAGAAGAAGAAGAAGAAGAAGAAGAAGAAGAAGAAGATGATGATGATGATGGCGTCGAGTTGCGGAATACTGGACGGCCCATATCTTTAGGGATAACTGACGTGGGGTTGCTGTTTAAAGAAGAAGAAGAAGGAGAAGAAGAAGGAGGAGAAGGAGGGGTAGATGAGGAAGATGAGGAAGCGTTGAGATCGTGTTGTTTATTCAACGCCCAGTTCAAAACGGTTTCAATGGTGATTGGGTTTTGGGACCGGGCGTCGATTTCGCTGGTGGTTATGAACTGGACGAGATCATGGAGGCATTCGAGATAGCCTTGAGATTTGAGCAGCTTTGATTTGGCGCCCGAGAGCTTGTATAGCTTTGTGACGGCGCAGGCGGCGGTTTTGAACTCTGAGACGATGCTGGACTCGAACTGCGCGAGCTCCTGGTCTACAGGGAGACGGTTAGGAAGATGGGAGGACAAGGATTCCAAAGTATCCATGAGAAAGAAGTATGAAGATATAGAATGAATAATTTGGAGGAATTTAGAGGAATTTTGGAAGAACTTTGGAGAAAATTGGGAGAAAATTGGGAGAAACTTTGGAGGTTTTTTTTTTTTTTTTTTTTTTTTTAATTAAAAAAAAAAAAAAAAAAAAAAGAAAGGTTAGGGTAATGTGTTACATCTATGTTACAGTCTTGTTACAACCATAATTACAACTGTGTTACAACCAATCTGTTACAACCCCACCCTCGGCAGATAACTGGGCGACAACGGCTGTTTTGTTTCCAGATTTTGTTAATAATAAAAAAATAAAAAAAAAAAAAAAAAATTCTCTCAGTTAATTTTATGGCGGGCGGGGAGGTCAAAAAAAAAAAAAGGAGGAGATGGCAAGTATTACCAGTAAATAACAGTAACAGTTATAATTTATTACACTAACGAATTAATTTTTGCGAGTTTTTTTTTTTTTTTTTTTTTTTTTTTTTTTCTTTCCATCACCCCTTTATTCATATATATATATATATATATATATATATATTATACTCAATTACTATTTCTTCTCAATTTGTAATCTTTTGTAACATTCCTTATTTAATTCCTCATTAATATAAAAAAAAAAAAAATGCTAAAAGGCACTAAAAAAGCTTTTGTTAGAGTCCCCCATCGTCTACTTGGGTCAAAAAGTATCGAAGACAGAATCATCATTGAATGGACAAAAGACTTTGTCACGGCAGATGAAGCATTGGCTCAAATCACACGCGAGGTCTCCAAACTCGCCGGGACGTGGCGCGACATTGGCGAGTCCCAGGAAAAGCTGGCGCTGTGTCTACGCGAGCTGTACGAACCGATTCGAGACGAAAACGCATACCAGGTCATCCAAGAAACCCCGGAAAGCTCGCTCACGGCTGTCGCCCAGTACAGCGAGTTTGTCGGAAGTGCACTTAAAGAAACAATTGAACCTTATCTCAAGTCTCTCGAAGGCCCCTTCTCCGACAAAATTAAAGAGGCCCAGTCTGTCTTGAAAAACGTCCAAAAGCTCTTGACCAAGCGAGAACACAAAAAAATCGACTTTGACCGCCACAACAACGGCCTTGAGAAGCTCTTGAAAAAACGCCATGGCGGCGAAATGCTCTCGGAAAGAGAGCAGGCATCTTTAGAAAAACAGGAAAGGGAGCTTGAAGCTGCCACCGAAGTGTTTCATGAGATTGACGAAAAGGTCAAAACAACTGTTCCCTACATTTTGACCTACATGTCCGAGTTTTTAAACGCAATGACAGCATCACTATACCTGACCCAACTCAAGATCTTTGAGGAGGCCCAGCGTTTAATTGCCAACTTTGCCCAACCCCAAGGGTTGTCTGGAAACCTAGTTTCCACAGGTGTCAATGAGTTTACAACATCAACATCAACATCAACATTAAAAACATCAACAACAACAACAAATGGTCTTGGAAGTCCCGGCCCATCACCCGTGCCACTTTTCACCGGAGAACCCAGCGACTATGTCCACATTATGGATTCTTGGGAGGCTCGGTACGTGGTTGTTCAGCCCCGCTACGAGGAGGGCATTCTGACGCTGAAGAACGGCAAGACGGTGCAGACGCCCATTGGACAAGAGCGCATTGCGCGCCGGCAGCAGGCGGCAGAGCGGATGCAGAACAGCACCAAAACCGTGATGACCAAGGGGCTCGACGTGACCCAGGGCATTGCCCACAAAGCGTTCAAGTTCATTCCCAACAAGTACGTCAAAGACATTCATTTCTCGTCGCCCGAGCAGGGCTTTTTCAGCACAGAGGCAGACCTTTTGCAGGTTGCTACTGGGGCACGAACCATGTCAGACGGTGGGTCGTCGTCTCAAATGACGTCGCCGATTTTGTCACCAACGGCAACTGGAGTTGGAGCAGCAGCAAGAGCAGCAGGAGCAGCAGGAGCAGGAGCAGCAGGAGCAGGAGCAGCAGCAGGAGCAGCAGCAGGAAGTATGGGAGCTGGGTTTTCCTTTTTCCGACGGTCGTCACAAACAACGTCGAGCGGGGGTGGCAGCGGCAGCATAAGCAGCGGCAGCAAGACGCACGTGGGCGGCGGCCCCGTGCGGTCGCCCAGCATACTGTCTGCGTCGAACCGCAGCATAGGGGACGACGTGGGGCACGGGTTCCACTACGGGCGCAGCCCGGTGACCGGGCTGGGGTTCGAGGATGCGATGGTGCAGGCGCAGGAGGAGCGGGAGGCCAAGGAGGCGCTCAAGAGCCGGGTGCGGGCGTCGATGTCGTCGGCGGCGCGCACGTGGGTCCTGAGCGACGAGATTGGCGAGCAGCTGCGCAAGAGCCGCGGCGAGAGCGAGGGCGCGGGCGAGGGCCAGGTGAAGCGGCACCCTGCGGCGGAGAACGAGCGGGCGGTGGCGCTGTACACGTTTGCGGGGCAGGAGGCCGGCGACGTGTCGTTCAAGGCCGGCGACGAGCTGACGGTGCTGGACCACGGCGACGAGACGGACGACCAGTGGTGGTTTGGCAAGACGCAGGACGGGCGTGTCGGGCTGTTTCCCCAGAACTACGTGCGGGTTCTGTAGGCAATTTACATATATATATATATAAATAATAGCAGTAGTAATTAATATACGTAATTTATTTTTTATTTTTTTCTGAATGAGTCTTTTTAGATGAGTCAATCAATGCGTTTACCGGCCGTATATTAAAAAAATAAATAAGAGACGTACAGCCGTATACAAAATTTTTCAGCTCAATCGGGAAAAAAAAGAATAAAAAAAAAAAAAAATTTTTTTTTTATTTATTTATTTAGTAATTTTCACTAGAGTATAAATACCTGTCAAGTTTTCTTTCTTTCTTTTTTTTTTTTCTTTCTTTTTAAAATTTTAAAATATCATCATTATTATCTTATCAAATCAAATCAAAATCAAGATCACATCTCTGTTTCATAATGGCATTCATTCCCTTTGACGAAACCAGCGCCAAATCATCGGCCTCGTCGCCGGCACTCGGCCCCGCCAGTGAGTCATATAGCAACACCAGCAATAATAACAGCAACAGCAACAGCAACAGCAACAGCAATGGTGACGGTGCAGGCGCCGGTAGCAGTGAAAGCAGCAAGAAGATATATCGATTATACGCACCAGGTAAGTGAAGAAAATATATATATATATATATATATATATATATATATTTGTGTCTTGTTTACTGTTGTACCCTTTACTAACACACGTGTCCCTAGGCCAGGAAGATCATTTACAGGGCCAGGAGGTCCGCCACGATGACAGCTTCCACGACACTATACTGCTGAGAGGTCCAACTCCCAAGAAGTAATGGCGGACAATGTACACTTTATTATAGAACAAAATTTCTCTTTCTCTCTATATATATATATATACATATATATATAAATAATATAAAAATATATATATATATATATAATTTTTTTTTTTTTTCTTTTTATTCATCTTCTCGCATCTCGCCGCGCCGCTCAATCTCGCGCTGCAATTGCTCAAAGATGCGGTCCCGGTACTGCTCCAGCGTCTCCATGCCCGTGTCCACGGCACACTTTTCGGCGTCGTCCTCGTCGCTGTCGCATACATCGTCGTCCAGCTCGAGGTACTCCAGCCCCTCGGCCATCTCGTCGTACGTCGGGTCGGCGTCGTTTTCCTGGCGACGGCGCCGGAGCGTCTCGGGGCGCCCGTCCTCGTCGTCTGCATCGTAGTCGTCCATGTCCCCAGCATCTTGTTCTTCTTCTTGTTCTTCTTCTTCTTCTTCATCGTCAAATTCTCCATACATATCTCCATCGCGTCCCTGATCTAAATCACTTTCCTCGTCCGGATAATCATTTTTGTAATAATCCTCAGCTATATATATATATATATATATATATATATATATATATATATATATATATATAAAGGCACAATTAGATTTATAAAGGGAATAAGTATACATAAGTATATATAATATAGATGTGGATATATAGTTTTATCTACAAAAAAAAATTTTTTTTTCTAATATATTATTTATTCAGTTTTTGTGGTAGGTTTAGTAGACTTTCCAGAACCTGTTGCCAATGCCCTTTTAGCCAATTTGACCATTTTATAGAACCAAAAAACATTGAGAAAATCAAGAGAGAGATTAGCTACAAGAACCCCGATAGCTGTCCATGCAGGGTAGGTACGGGTGGGGAAAGTTAGATAAAAGATATCGTAAGCGACATGATAAGCTTGATAAAAGCCCCATACTATGCGAGTGAAAAAAAAGGAGGAAAGGAGAAAGAGACCATTGATTTTTTGAACTTTAAAAGTGATTGTCCCCTCAGGAAGATGAGAGGCAAACCAATTGATGTTGAGAAAGGGGGTGGAAAGCTCGAAAAGAAGGAAATGAGGGCCATAGAACATGAGAAGGGGTCTTGTGGATTGCAAAAACACAAAAAAGGCGGCGAGACCGTGGACGAGGAAGCCTACACCAAACATGCTGATGTATTTGGTGCAGATGACGATATCCCACAGAAAGTAGCCAAGAGCCATTGCTGAGATGAACCCGGCGTACGGAGTATAGCCATAAACCCGATCTTGGGCTAGGACCTTGTCGCCAAAAAGTGGCAGAGATAGCAACACAATGAGAATTGCTTGAACATGGGACACCACATGGATATCAAAGTTAACTTTGGTTTTAGTGTTGAGGGAATTGTAGGAGGAAACTAGTATAGGAGAGAATGTTTTGGAGAGAATGTAGATAAGCTGGTAAAATGCAGTTGCTAGTATCATTTCGCTGGTATGACGGGCAAACACTTTGTAGCCCAGGTATTCAGCATAGGGAGCAACAAACTCCTCCAAACCGGGGATTTTGAAGAATGCAAGAGGATCGTCGTACATAGTAAAATTGGAGCAGAGTGACAATTAGGAAACAAAAAAAGTCTAGAAGTTGGCGAATAAGAAGGGTCGTTAATTTATGGCGAGTGTCAAATATAATGAGTATATTTGTTATAAAATGGTAGATAATAAGGGGAAAAAAAAAAAAAAAAAAAAATTAAAGAAAACAAATTAAAACGGGCCGGGAAAACCCTCGGAACCTTGCTGAATCGGGTTTGTGGCAGTAAAGATGTTTTTATTTATCAACACTTAAAATACAACACGAGATATGAACACGCTGCCCTTCCCGAGATGTTACAATGTAATGAAATGTAACAACAAAAAATGTTGTAACACAGCCGCAGCACATTTCACATGCAACGGAATCTCGGGGCGGTAAGCCAATGAAAGCGCACGTGCCTGAAATTTTTCAAGAGCAGGAGAAGGAGATCTGAACCGGGGACATAAATACCACTAAAAGTATAAAAAGACACCGTTTCCCTCATGGTTTTTGTTCTTTTTTTTTTTTTTTTTTTTTAAAAAAAATTTTTTTTTTTTTCTTTATACATCATACTCTTTTGTCCTTACCTTAATATTCATAATGTCATACCCTCTTGTCGCCCTCGGTAACCCCCTCCTTGACATTCAAGTCAATGTCGAAAAGTCTTACCTTGAGAAGTACGATCTCAAGGAAAACGACGCCATTCTTTCTGAACCTAAACACGATGCCATCTTCTCTGAAGCTGCTGCTCGTCCTGACGTTAAGTTCATTGCCGGTGGTGCTGCCCAAAATGCCGCCAGAGGTGCCCAATACGTCCTCCCCCCTAACTCGGTAGTCTATTTTGGCTCCGTTGGCAAGGACAAGTACTCTGAGCAACTTCTCAAGGCCAATGAAATTGCTGGCGTTAAGTCTGCTTACCTTGTTCACGAAGATATCCCCACCGGTAAGTGCGCCGCTCTTATCAACGGTGAGAAGGGTGAAAACCGCTCCCTTGTTACTGATCTTGCTGCCGCAAACCACTACAAGCTCGAGCATCTTAAGGCCCCTGAAAACTGGGCTCTTGTTGAAGGTGCCAAGTACTACTATGTCGGTGGCTTCCACCTTACTGTCTGCCCTCCTGCTATCAACGCTCTTGGTGAACATGCTGCTCAATTCAATGACAAGACCTTTGCTATCAACCTTTCTGCTCCTTTTCTTTGCCAATTCTTCCAAGAGCCTATGGACGCTTCTTCCCCCTACTGGGATATCCTCATTGGTAACGAAAGCGAGGCTGCTGCTTGGGCTGAAGCTCACGGTATTGCCGACAAGAAGGATGACGTGAAGGCAATTGCCACCGCCATTTCTGTTCTTCCTAAGGCCAACACTGAGAAGCCCCGTGTTGTTATCATCACCCAAGGTACCGAACCCACCGTCGTGGTCACTGCCTCTAAGGAGACTTCTGGCTTTGGTGCTGACGCTGATTCCTCCAAGGTTTCCGTCAAGCAATTCGATGTCCGCAAGCTTGAATCTGACAAGGTTGTTGACACTAATGGTGCCGGTGATGCTTTTGCTGGCGGCTTTATGGGCGCTCTTGTTCAAGGAAAGACCATTGATGAGGCTGTTGATGTTGGCCAATGGCTTGCATCTATCTCTCTCCAAGAAGTTGGTCCTTCTTTCCCTTACAACCCTAAGGCTACCTACACCAAGGCCTAATTGATTTAGACATTTTCTTTTTTTCCCCTTTATCAATTCTTTCTATTTAACGACTTTAGATGATATTCAACATATTTTAACGGTTTTTTTTTTTTTTTATGCACGTAATTAGATTTCGAAACTTTTTGGTTTTTTTTATACGGCTTTTGGTTTTTTTTTTACGTTAACGATGCTTATGACCCAGTATATATAGATGCTTCAACAATCGTCTATGAATAGTATTTTATATATTAATATAGTTCTCTTTCTTTTGAAAATAAAATTAATAAAGAATGTATATAAATTTTTTTATACTTTGTACAGAAACATGCCACCAAAGCTTGCTTATTATTATTATTAATATATATATATTTTTGTTTTGCTCGCTAATTTAATGCTTCAACTTCTCGTTCGCGAATTTTCATCAAATTCAAAATTTGGTCTCTTCGTTCCGTCAACATTTTAATTTCCCCCCCAGTCATGTGATCATATATACTTTCGCCGTTTCTCAGTCTGGCTTCATCAGCTAGCTGTTTGTTTCTACGCTCTGTTTTCAGGCGATCTGTTAGTCTCGATCTCAAGTACCACCCCTCGTAACGATCCGGACCCTCAATATCCAATCTCTTTTTTTGTAACATGTCTTGTGCGTCCTTAAACCCGTCCTTAATGGCCTTTTCCTTGTTTATGCTAGTTAGGGGGTCTACAGCATCTACGACTGCGATGGCCAAATCCAAGCTGGCAAGATTTTCTGCAGTAGATTGACCATAGAGGCTATCACAGTCCTTGGATCTTCGAATTTTCCGGATGCGGTCAATCATGTATCCACTCACTGCATTTGTCAAGTTTCGTCCCTTTTCTTCTTCGTCATACTTGATGTATGTAAATGCTGGTCGGCCCAATCTCACAGCGTCGTCGTTTGCACAGTATTCTTCGGCTGGAAGATATCTCCAAGAAAAACAGTAGGGATCGTCTATACATTTTTGTTGGCATAACTCGGCTGAATTCCATGGGTTACCGTGGTCTAAATCAAATTCTTCTTCTTCTTCTTCTTTGTCCTCTTCTTTTTTCGATGCTGACGTGGAATCCAATTTCAGTTCTACCTGGTCCCTCTTTTGAAATTTAGAATCCTCGTCACTGTTAGCAAATGCTTTTTCTTTTTCTTTTTCCTCCTCAAGTTTCTTTCTTTTTTCTTCTTCTCTGGCGGCCTTCTCTTTGGCCCGGGCTTCAAGAAATGTGCGTCTTGTATATTCCTTACTTCTGGCCATATTGTTCCACCCGGGCATATAGTACTCGATATAGGGAGCAACAAAGTCGCGGTAAATGTCCCCATAAGTTATATGTCTCTTTTGTTCCGGTGACAGCAATCTTTCGTATTCCCATAAAATTTCCACATCCATTGCAGACAAATGATGGAAGCTAATAATCTTGTTACACCACTCGGCTCTTGTAGCAGCCATATCCCAATGGGGGAATTTCGTAAACTTGAAGCCAACACGGTTATTTTGGAATATCCGGGACCCTTGTTCTCGTTCTTCTTGCTCCCGTCTATCTAAATTCCTATGCCACCAGGTTTCATAAGTGTCGCCATCCAACAGGTAGTCATTGGGATCATCTTTAGTTGTAAGCAACTCAATCCCGAGTTTCTCCAACATTATGGCAACCATGAAGTCTCCACAACAAACGCTTAAGGTTTCTTCTTCCAGTTCTTGCACCAAATGCCCATTCTCTCCAAAGGCTATTTGCATTGCGCCTCGTGACAAAACCACGCCAGAACCCCCATGTGCAAAGGGCTTATTTCCAATCACCTGATGATGGCCAATATACAAAGGCTGTGTGTAATCCAAAGTATCTAAATAGTCCATCAGATTGTCCATCATTATATACGAGTCGCCATCCATGAAAACAAACCACTTGACGTGCTCCGGGGCCGTTTTCCATGCGTGTGCCAACATGGGCAAATTCTTGAATTTGTCCAACTCCCATCCTCCCGACAATGGTGTGTGGCCTGGATCTACAATGGTGTGACGTTCTCGCAACAAAAGCAGTTCTCGGTATAAATTAAACTGACTAGACTGGATTGTTTTTTGCGTCAAGTTGGCGAGAGTGTCCACAACTTCATATCCGCCGATAGATGAGGCTTGATCCGCATATAGAGAAAAGTAAGGAACTCGGGTCAAGGTCGTGGATAGATGGATAGGTAAACGATTCCACAAAACTGTGGCTCCAGTTTTGATCATCAGAAACATTTCGTTCGCTTTATAGGCATAGTCCGCAGTCAAAGGTTGCTTTAAAAATTCAGCTTTATTAGGGTATTCATAAAGAGGGCGCTGAGGGGTTCGGTACTTTAACGTGTCCTCTAAGTTGTTGTAGGACAGGTATACTTCGTCAGGTCTCCAAGCATCATCAGTCACAAAACGGTTTCTTTTGGGTCCTTCGTGGTATGTTAACTCTCCTCGTTTGTTGTACGAAGGAATAGACTTTATGTAATTGTGGCTGGGTGGTTGTTTGTTATTAAGGTCGTTGAATGAAGAAGATGCTGAATCAAAGTTTTCTTTAATCTGAGGTGATCCGACTGGGGGATTGGCTAATGAAGATGAGGAAGGAATGTGGGGATGGCGACCAGGATTATCCCCACTTAATTGGATGTTATTTTTGTATAATTGAAAATCCCCATTTTCCCTTTCATTTCCCTTTTCATTATTATTGTTATTATCATTATCATTGTGATCAATGTTTGATCCAACGTGAGAATCCAAACTCGATTCGTATGTAAAAGAAGATGACGCTGATATTGAAAATTTAGGAATCGACGTAATAAAAAATAGTAAAGCCGCAAAAAATAATATGCTGGAAATTGTGGTAATTATTCGTTTGGATAGATACATGGATATTCTGGATCCACGAACACCTCGTGGGGGAGGTTTTCGTCCAAGTAAAGAATCGTACATTATGTCTATATATATATATATATATATATATATATATATATATATATTATATAATTATAGATACTGAAGGAAAAGGAAAAGGAAATGAAAAATTTTTGAAAAAAAAAAAAAAAATTGGGGATGGGAATCTGAAGGTTTTTATAAGATACCCATTTCAAGGGGGTGATAAAACGAAGAAACCTTGAGTAGTCGTCATTGATCGTATATGTCTCTAAATGAGCATAATAATAGAAATAAAAATCTTAATTGCCCAAAAAAAAAAAAAAAAAAAAAAAAAAAAAAAAAAAAAAAAAAAAAAAAAAAAAAA
>JAKTYK010000077.1:0-16351 GCA_030578655.1 Magnusiomyces starmeri
AAAAAAAAAAAAAAAAAAAAAAAAAAAAAAAAAAAAAAAAAAAAAAAAAAAAATAGCTTCCTTTATATGGTGTTCCTATTGCAGTTAAGGACAACATAGATGCTAAAGGTTTCCCAACAACTGCAGCTTGTCCAGCTTTCTCTTATGACCCAGAAGAAGATTCTACAATCGTCTCTCTTCTTCGTGAAGCTGGTGCTATCATTGTCGGTAAAACCAACCTTGATCAATTTGCTACAGGTCTTGTCGGCACACGCTCCCCATACGGGAAAACACCATGCGTTTTCTCAGATAAACATGTGTCTGGCGGTTCCTCTGCTGGCTCAGCTTCTGTCGTTGGCCGAGGGCTTGTCCCACTTTCTCTCGGTACTGATACTGCCGGATCAGGCCGTGTCCCTGCCGCTCTTAACAACATTGTCGGCTTAAAACCTACCCGTGGCGTGTTTTCTTGCAATGGTGTAGTTCCTGCATGCAGATCTCTTGACTGCCCATCTCTCTTTACTCTTAACCTCCAAGATGCTCAATATGTCTTTAACATTGTCGCAAAATATGACCCTAAAGATTCATATTCTCGCCATCTCCCCAACAAACTTCTTACATCTCTTGGTAAGACCCCTGTTTTGGCTGTTCCAAAGGAACCAAAGTTCTACAATGACGAGTACAACCCTATCATCTTCCAAAAAGCTTTGGAAACTTTACAATCAATAGGTGTTAAAATCGTTCCTACAGATTTCACTATTCTTCATGATCTTGCAAATCTTCTCTACGAAGGTCCTTGGGTTGGTGAGCGTTACGCTGCCATCCGTGAGTTTGTCACCACCCGCAAGGATGAAATGGATCCCGTTGTTTATGGCATTGTGAAAAAAGCTGAAAACTTTTCTGCCGCCGATTTCTTCGATTTCGAATACAAACGCATGGACATTCTCCGTGATATCCATGCTCATTTCGATCAATTTGATGGCTTGGTCGTTCCCACCTGTCCTCTGAATCCTACCTTTGCTGACCTTGAAGCTGAACCTGTTCTTGTAAACTCTTATCAAGGTACTTACACCAACTTTGTCAACTTGGCAGACCTTTCTGCTTTGGCTGTTCCTGCTGGTTTCCGCCCTGACGGTTTGCCTACCGGTATCACTTTTATTTCCAAAAAGTTTGGCGACTATGCTCTTCTTGATATTGCTAGCCGATTCCTTAGAGCAAACTCCGAAAACAGAAAGTTTGTAGGCTGCTTGAAGGAAATTTCTGTTGGTGAGGGTGACATTTTACACGCTGGCATCCCACAAACCGCTCCTTCTTCCATCCCACTTGTTGTTGTCGGTGGCCACCTGTCTGGTATGGCTCTCAACTGGCAACTTCAAAAGGTTAACGCTAAGCTTGTTCAAAAGACCAAGACTTCACGCAACTACAGACTCTACGCTCTTCCCAACACTACCCCTGCTAAACCTGGCCTTCGTCGTATCTTACCTTCTGATAGTCCTCTTGTTGGTGAAGAAATTATTGTTGAAGTTTGGGATGTTCCTGCCGAAGAGTTTGGCACATTCATCTCCATGGTTCCTCATCCTTTGGGTATCGGCAATGTTGAACTTGCCGATGGTCGTTGGGTTAAGGGTTTCATTTGCGAAGAAGCTGGATACCGTGATGCCGAAGACATTACCAAGTTTGGTGGCTGGCGCGCTTATATGGCTTCAAAGGCTGATCCTAAGGAAAAGCCCTTTGAAACTGTTTTGGTTGCTAACCACGGTGAAATTGCCGTCCGTATCATCAAGACTTTAAAGAAACTTGGTATTAAGGCTATTGCTGTCTTCTCTGAACCCGACAGATACACTCAACATGTTCTTGATGCTGATGATGCTGTTTCTTTGGATGGCACTACTGCTGCTGAAACTTACCTTAATGTTGATAAGATCATTAAAGCTGCGAAAGACACTGGTGCTCAAGCAATCATCCCTGGTTATGGATTCCTTTCAGAAAATGCTGATTTTGCTGAGGCATGTGAAAACAATGGTATCATTTTTGTTGGTCCATCCCCTGAGTCTATTAGAGCTCTCGGTCTCAAGCATTCTGCTCGTGAAATTGCCCAAAGAGCTGGTGTCCCCATGGTTCCTGGGTCAGGTCTTATTGACACTGTTGAGGAAGCCGTTGCTGTTGCTGAACGTATCAAGTATCCCGTTATGGTTAAATCTACCGCCGGTGGTGGTGGTATCGGTTTACAATGTGTTCGCAACCCCGAAGATCTTCCAAAGGCTTTTGAAACCGTAAAGCACCAAGGTATGTCTTACTTTAACGATTCTGGTGTTTTTATTGAACGCAATGTAGAGAATGCTCGCCACGTCGAAGTTCAAGTCTTTGGTGACGGTCGTGGTGGTGCCATTGCCCTTGGCGAACGTGACTGCTCTCTTCAACGTCGTCACCAAAAGATTGTTGAAGAAACCCCTGCTCCTAGACTCTCTGATAAGACTCGTTCTGCCATGCGTGAAGCTGCTCAAAATCTCGTTTCTACTATGAAATACAAGTGTGCCGGAACTGTCGAGTTTATTTATGATGAAAAGAATGAAGAGTTTTATTTCCTTGAAGTCAATGCTCGTCTTCAAGTCGAACACACTATTACTGAAGAAGTCACTGGTTTGGATTTGGTTGAATGGATGCTTTACATTGCTGCTGACCGTCCTCCTGCTTTTGATCCTATTACCCCCAAGGGTGCTGCCATTGAAGTCCGTATTTATGCCGAAAATCCTGTCAAGGACTTTTTGCCTTCTCCTGGTCAAATCACTGACGTTACTTTCCCTAAGGATGCTCGTGTTGATACCTGGGTCGTTAAAGGCTCTAAAATTTCTCCCGAATATGATCCCACCATTGCTAAGATGATTGTTTATGGCGAAGACCGTATGGATGCAATCAAGAAGATGCGCAAGGCTCTTGACGAAACTGTTATCTATGGCCCTATTACCAATATTGACTATCTTCGTGCTATCATTAACTCTGAAATGTTTGAAGAAGCTAAAGTTGCTACCAAGGTCTTGGACTCTTGGACCTATACCCCCAACGCAATTGAAATCACTGCTCCTGGCTCTTATACCACTGTTCAAGACTACCCTGGCCGAGTTAAGCTTTGGCACATTGGTGTTCCTCCTTCCGGCCCTATGGACTCTTATGCCTTCCGTATTGCCAATAAGATTGTTGGAAACGATTCTAAAGCCCCAGCTATTGAATGCACTCTTGTCGGACCTTCCTTGATTTTCCACAGCGATACTGTCTTTGCTTTGACTGGTGGTAAATCTCCTGCTACTCTCGATGATAAGCCAGTTGAGTTCTGGAAGCCCATTACTGCAAAGGCCGGATCTAAGCTTGTTATCGGTAAGCTTACCACTGGCTGCAGATCATACTTGGCTATCCGCGGCGGTATTGATGTTCCTGAATACCTTGGATCTCGATCCACTTTTGCTCTTGGTACCATGGGTGGTTTCAATGGTCGCGTTCTTAAGTTTGGTGATGTTTTGTATCTTGGCAATCCTAATGTCTCTGGATGCACTATCCCTGCCCCTGTTTCGGAGCCCATTGAAGTGCCAACTTCTTTGATTCCTTCCGTTTTTGTTAACCCTCCTGCTTCTGGTCCTACCACTTGGTCCGTTGGTGTTACTGTTGGTCCTCACGGAGCTCCCGATTTCTTTGAGGCTGAATACATTGAAACTTTCTTCTCTTCTGAATGGAAGGTTCACTACAACTCCAACAGATTTGGTGTTAGATTGGTTGGTCCTAAGCCCAAGTGGGCTCGTAAGGATGGTGGTGAAGCTGGTCTTCATCCTTCCAATGCTCACGATTACGTTTACTCTCTTGGTGCCGTTAACTTTACTGGTGACGAGCCTGTTGTTTTGACTTGTGATGGTCCTTCTCTTGGTGGCTTTGTTTGTGCTGCTGTTGTTGTTGAAGCCGAAATGTGGAAGATTGGTCAAGTTAAGCCTGGTGATTTGATTAAGTTTGTTCCTGTTTCATTTGATGAAGCTATTTCTCTCAGAGCCTGGCAAGATAAGGTCATTGACTCAGTCACTGGCCAATTTGTTGAAGAAAAGCCTCTTGATATTATTTCTGAAAAGCTCTCTCTTCCTTACAAGCCTTCGGAGCCAATTTTGTTCCACCAAGCTGCTACAGCCTCTTCCCCCAAGGTTGTTTACCGTCAAGCCGGCGATCGTTACATTCTTGTTGAATATGGTGAGAACATTATGGACTTGAACCTTTCTTACCGTGTTTTCAAGCTTACTGAGACCGTTTTTGGTCACAACACCAAGGGTGTTGTTGAGATGTCACCTGGTGTCCGCTCTGTTCTTATTGAGTTTTCAGGTAAAGAGACCACTCAAGAGGAGCTTCTTAAGACTTTGATTTCATATGAGTCTAAATTGGTTACTACTGATAACTGGCAAGTTCCTTCCCGCACAATTCGCCTTCCTTTGGCCTTTGAAGACAAGAAGACGCTCAATGCAGTTGAACGTTATAGGGAGACCATTCGCAGCACTGCCCCCTGGCTTCCTAACAACGTTGACTTTTTGAAGGAAGTTAACGGACTTGAGAGTCGCAACGATGTTCGGGATTTGCTTTACTCTGCAAAGTTCCTTGTTCTTGGTCTTGGAGATGTTTTCCTTGGAGCACCTTGCGCTGTTCCATTGGATCCTCGTCACAGACTTCTCGGTACCAAATACAATCCTTCCCGTACTTATACACCTAACGGCACAGTTGGTATTGGTGGTATGTACATGTGCATTTACACGATGGAGTCGCCTGGTGGTTATCAATTGGTTGGCCGAACCATTCCTATTTGGGACAAGTTGACGTTGGGACAACAAGACAGACCATGGTTACTGTCACCCTTTGATATTGTTGAATATTTTGCAGTTTCCGAAGAGGAGCTTGATGTCTACTGTGAGCAAGTTGAGAATGGACAATACCACATTGAGATTGAAGACAGCGTTTTTGACCACGGCAAGTACGTTGAGTGGCTCGAGGAAAACAAGGAGTCCATTGCTGCATTTGCCGAACGCCAATTGGAAGGCAACGAGGAAATCTCGCGATTGATCCAAGTGGCCAACTCGGAGCTCGAGGCCTCTAAAAGCTCGGCTAGCAATGAAGATGATGCCAACAAGTATAGCGACAAGGCCGAGTTTGTTTACGCTGAAGTCACTGGGCGTTTCTGGAAGAACATGGTTGTTGTTGGCGACAAGGTTGAGAAGGGCGACGGCATTGTTATTGTCGAAGCCATGAAGACCGAGATGATTGTCCCTGCCACCGTCTCCGGCACCGTTGTCAAGATTGTCCACAAGAACGGTGACATTGTTGAGGCTGGCGACTTGGTTGCTGTCATTGAGCCTTAGAAAAAAAAAAGTATAATGTAATTTAATTTTTTTTTTATGACCATGATATATTTTGTATACCTTTTGTTTTTTTTTTTTTTGATTTAGAGATGATCTTATTTTATTTTATTTTTAATATAATAATACGTATATACACAAATTTAACTTTATCTACATTAGGAAATATTTTTGATTCGATTTCTTTCAACCCATTTGTATTAAAGTTCTTTGGTTAAAAAGGGGGGGGAGGGGGAGGGGAGAGGGGCGGACATGTTGTTTATTTTAAGTTGTTACTATTTGCAGTATCTTCTTCTTAACAATGTATATATTTTGCTTGGTTTTATTTTATTTAAAATTTATTTAAAATTATTTTTAGCTTTTATTAGTTTTTAGTTTCAATTTTTTTTTTCTTTTTTTTTTTTTTTTTTTTTTTTTTTTTTTTTTTTTTTTTTTTTTTTTTTTTTTGTAGTTATATTACAAGCGGTATACTTCTTTTTATTTTTTATTTTTATTTTTTATTGTTGCTGCTGTTGGCCGTTTACAGATCAGCAGTATTGGACCGGTTGAGCTTAGGCTTTACTCTTGCGTTGGTTCCAGGCGGGGCCAAGTTTCCATTGTCGCTACGCTCCATTTCGGCGCTGTGGTGATAAAGGTGGTGGTGGTGATGGTGGTGGTGCACATGCACCTTCTCGCCGTTTGGCCCAGTGACAACTAGACTGCTGCTGCTGCCATTACCGTGACGCTCAATGTCGTCGTCGTCGTCGTCGTCGTCGTCATCGTCATCGTCGTCGTCGTCATAACAGCTGTCACTCGTGTCACTGGCATCGCTGTCGTCATCGCTATCATCAACGTCATCACTATCTTCATCATCGTCGTCGTCATCCTCTTCAACCGAGGTGGACGAGCCTCCAGGATACTTTTCGATACTTCGGGCAATGCACACTCCACCAGAGGCAGCATTGCTGGCCTTGCCGCTGACAAAGCTATCGCTGTTCCCATTGGCCGCCCCGTTGGCAGCAGACTTAGCAGACTCCTCCGACAGACGCTTCTTTTGCTTGCGCCTCTTCTTTTCTTCTTCTTCTTCTTTATCCTTTCTACTATTCTTGCCTTTCTTACTGGGTTTTTTGTTGTTGTTGTTGTTGTTGTTGTTGTCGTCGTCATCGTCATCGTCATCATCGTCATCGTCATCATCTTCAATAGGTGGGCCTCCTAGATGTCGTACCAAGTGATCAACAACGTCCGTCCATTCACACATACCTCCCATTCCAATATCTCCACAAACCAAGACCTTCTCTATAGGTCGAAGAACGTGGACATAAGGATAATCCACCTTCAGAATCTCCAGATGTTTCTTCGTCATGGGGTTCGTGTACATATGAGTGTTCATTGCAGGCGCAACAACAACTGGCGTCTTGGGGTTCCAAGCACGGAATACAGAGGTTATTAAGTTGTCACAGATACCATTCGCCATTTTAGCAAGGGTGTTTGCAGAGAGCGGCGCAATCAGTAAAATATCGGCCCATCTTCGGAGCTGTACATGCAGCTGGGCCGAGAGCTCGGACCCGGCGCCCCGGCGCGAGGACCACTCATCACTGTCACGCCAAACCTTTATGCCCTGCGGCAGTTTAACTGTATTAAGAAAATGCTGCGCAGATGTCGTGACAATCAGTTGAACGACAGCATACTTGCCGTAGATCTGGCGCAACTTGGAAATGACAAGAGGGATTTTGATTGTGGCAACAGAACCAGTAACAGCAATAAGAATATGGATTCTATGGTTTTCGAGATTTTCTTCTTCTGTGGCAGGTTTTGACAACGAATTCCCGGATTTTGATGGAACTTGTTGCTGCTGCTGCTGCTGCTGCTGTTGGTGGTGTTGTTGTTGTTGTTGTTGGAGGCTAGCTTGGGTAAAATTATTTCGGCCTGTAGAAGTGGGAGACGAATCATTATTAAAGGCGGTATCATTGCCAATGGAGTTAGTGGGTATATTATTTTTTGTTGAAGTGTCTATATTATTGTTGTTATGTAGTGCAGTAGGTTGTTGCTTTGTGGGTTGAGTGACAGATGCTGAGATATTTGAAGAAGAGGAAGAAGCATTAGGCACTGGGGGGACCACCATTGCAATACGACTTCCACGGCGTAGGGCTGTTTCCCAATAAGACGAATCACCGGCCAAGTCACCGTTCACATTGCTTAAAAGTTTATTAATTGGTTTTGTAGGTTTTTGGAATGGAGAGCTGGCATAGTCACTATCAATTTGGGGAGATGATGATGCCGAGGAGGGTGCTGATGATAACGGTGTTGATGATGATGTTGATATTGGTGCTGATGCAGAGGTTGATGCAGATGCAGGTACTGATGCCGGGACTGATGCAGAGGCTGAAGTCGGAGTTGATGCAGATGCCGATGCAGGTACTGTTGCTGTTGCTAGTGCTGGTGCTGGTGCTGGTGCTGGTGCTGGCGCTGGTGCTGGCGCTGGTGCTGGCGCTGGTGCTGATGCTAATGCTGGTGCTGGTGCTGATGCTGATGATGGTGCTGATGCTGATGCTAGTGCTGATGCTGGTACTGAAGCTGGTGGTTGTGCTGATGCTGGCACGGATGCCAAAGTTGATGCTGAAGTTGATGCTGGTGCTGATACTGATGCTGAAGAATTTGATGGAGTAGTAATTGTAGAGGGACGGTGCTGAAGGGGTCCGGCAGGATCCAAGGTTGGAGATGGGGAAGTAGTAGTAGTAGTAGTAGAAGAGGCAGCGAGAGGATTTGATCTAGATTCGGGTAGAAGCTGTTTGTTGTGGGGCTGAGCCGAGTTATTTCGGAAACTTGCCACAGAGGCGGCATAGGAGGAAGAGGAAGGTTGAGGGGGTAAAGAAAACGGTCGACCCACGGGTGAAGCCGAAGCCGGTTTAGCGGTTGAGATGGAGGATGTAGTGGAGGAATTTTTAGTTTTGTCGAGAGTTGGGACTGCGCTAGGATTGGATTTAGATGGTGACAAATAGGAAGCAGCAGGACTGTCATTACTAGACACAGCCGTGGAAGCAGCACCGCCAGGAGCAGCGGCAGAAACAGCACCAGGCGCAGCTACGGGAGAATTATTTTCAGGAGAGGTTGCACCAGTAGAACCAGACAGCGCACTAGAGGGCATACTCAAGTTACTGGTTAAAGGAGTTGTGCCAGGAGCGCCACTAATGATTGAATTACGGGCGCTGCTTGGTGTGGAGCCGGCAACATTTCTTGATCCTGGTTTATGAAGATGAAGATGGTGGTGGTGGTGATGTAAATGCTGGCTAATATTTTGGTGGAGTTGGTTAACAGAACGAACACGTTCGGCATGTGCTTTAGGCTCGGTGAATGATACCGAGGACTTTCTGCGTGAAGCCATGGAATTTTCATCATTTTCTATAACTTGGGTGATGGGGGAGGCGACTCGGGGTAGGTTTGGGTTAGAGCTATTGGCCTCAGTGGTAGCCAAACCAGGCAAATGAACGGCGGAGGAATTTGGAGAGAGAATAGCAGAAGACGAGTTGTTACTAAGGTTTGAGGTGTATATATTTGGCAAGGGAGAGCCTGCCATGGCAGAGGGAGGGTTGTTTAAGTAGGAGGCCGAGAAAGAAGGAGGTGTATTGTTTGGAATATTACCAGACACAGATGCCGATTTTGAGTTAAGATTTGATTTAGAGGCCGAAATATTCTGAGAGCACTGGGTGATATTAGAGTTCCCAGACATGGCAAACGTTGGGAGCTTTGTGGCAGAAGATGAGGACATGTAGAGGAGGCTTTCGTCGAAAGAAGAAGCGGCTGAAGTTGTTGCAGAGTCAAGAGCGTCGGAGTTGATAGGTTTGGCAGGGATATTGATAAAAGGAGAAGGAGGAGGAGGAGGAGGAGAAGAAGAAGAAGAAGAATAAGAGGCTGGAGGAGGCGATGAAGAAGGGTGGGGGTATTCGATTTCCGAAGGCGGTGGTTTTGAAATGATGGAGGGTTGTCTGACTTCATTGAAGGAGGAAAAGGAGATGATTGATGAGTTTCGAGTTTTGTGAAGGAGCTGATGCTGAGGGGGCAGCTGAGAAGAAGGGGACGAGGACTGTTTTTCAGGAAGAGTGGTGGCTCCTTTTGTGGTTGTAGTTGTATTTGTTGTAGTTGTTGTAGTGGTGGTTGTTGTAGTGGCCGTAGTTGTTGTTGTTGTAGTTGTTGTTGTGGGAGAAGAAGAAGAAGAAGAAGAAGTAACAGGAGAGGCGGGAATGGAAGTCAACGAGACGGGGAGTTGTTTTTTGAGAGAGGAGGCCAGTTTACTCAGGGTGCTGGTTGGGGGATGTGATTTAGGGGGGAGATCAGAGGAGGAAGGGGGTAGTTCGGATACCGACTGGTGTAGTGATCGAGGGGAATTTGGAGCAGCAGGCGCCGAATCAGCAGGATCAGCAGAAGCGGCCGAAGCAGCAGAGCTGGTAGAACCAGCAGAAGAGACTGTTGCAGAGACCATTGCTGAGGAGAAGGAGGAGTAGAGAATGAAGAGAAATAGGCAAAGACGAAGGGGGAAAAAGGGAGAGTAGGTATGAAAAAAAAAAAAAAAAAAAAAAAATAATAATAACAAAAATAAATAAATAAATAAAGCCTTAGTTGGTGATAGGAGTAGGATAAAATTTAGGAGGTTTTGGGAGGTTTTGTGTGGAACAGTAACTGTTATGGAATTTCAACAATGGATCATAGAACCTTTGTAGCTTTATATATATATATATATAGATATACACCTCTGTAGCTATTATATATCTTGATCTCTATATTTTTATGTATATGTCTATATCTATACCCAGATCTATATCCAGATCTATCTCATATTTTAATAAAACACACCAATATAATTTTTTTTTTTTTTTTTTTTTTTTTTCCCCTTGGGGTTGACGTTTTTATTTTTCTGAAATAATAATAATAATAAAAAAATTGTTTGAAGCCATTTGCCATTTGCCATTTGCCATTTGCCATTTGCCATTTCTGCCAACAAAAAAAAAAATCTATGATGTAACCGCTTACGTGTCGGTCCCGTGACCGTTGTCGTGGTCGTGGTCCCTGGCCTCTCCTTCTTTTGTCTCCTCTGCCACAGTGTCGGCACTAATGACATGTTAATTATCAAATTAATAATAATAATAATAGACTGATTTATTAATTAATTAGTTAATTAATTAGTCCTTTTTTTCTCTTTTCCTTCCTTATGTCCCTATCCCAACTATCTTCTCCTCTCCCCATCAACGCAACCTCTGATTGGTTAATTTACACACACATTATCACCATGCTCTCATTCCAGCTGGTTCATTTATCGTAGTGAGCAGGGTAAGCCCCTATCATTCCCTTCCCTTTTGGCCACATCCCAGTTTTGTTTAATTAAAAAGCCGAGATTTTTTTTTTTTATGATAGTTACACTTTAATTACATTTTAATTACACTTTAATTACATTGTTCAATGCATATTTAATTACACTTGTACTCTTGTATTTATTACATTCTTGTTACATTTGTATTACATTCTTGTTACACTCTCTAGCCACTTTTAAAATCCATAAAATCCATCCTCTCGTAAATTCCTAAAACTCTAAAATATATCATCATCTCCATCATCATCATCATCATCATCATCATTAGCATCATCATTAGCATCGTTAGCATCGTTAGCATCATTAGAATCATTAGAATCATCAGCGTCATTTCCATCTCCACCAACAGGCTCTATTCTTTGCTCCGTCTCCTCTTCTGTTTCTTCCACTTCAAACCTCATCATGGGCTGACTCTCTTCTCTTTCCTCCCTATCAAGCATCATCCCGACATCTTGTCCAACTCCTCTAGCCACAGCAGCAATTTGTGCTTGTGACAATATTATATCGTCCCTCACCAAAAACTCAAATGTAGAATATATCATCTTCATAAATTTACCCGTTCTACTCTCTCCTCGAACCTCCCCTTCAGAACGCGGTTTATCTCCTTCTTCCATCGCCTTCAACTCTTCAATTCGTCTCCTGCGTTCACGCTCAATCGCAAGCTCCAGTGCTCCCTCGTGCTGGTATCGAAACCGATTCAACATGCTCGCATTAATCTTCTTTGCCTTTTCATACCCCAAAATCCATGCTCGCTCATTTTCAGAGCCAGCAACAAATACCGGACGTCCCTCCATTCCATAAACCATAGCTCGTGCCTGCAGAAAAATTTCGGGAATCACATAATCACTCCCCGATATAAAACCAAAGTCAAAAACTCTGCTGAGATCTCCATACCAATCTTCAAACAGCAACTGCTGCTCAAATATCCAAAACCTATAATCGTCCAGCTTTTCATTCATAAACGCCACCTTCTTCTCCATTGCCTTCCCCTTGCTGTCTCCCAGCCACTCAATCCATCGGCTCTTATCGTCGATAAACCCTAGAGGAAGTGAAACACCCTCTCCCGCCTTCTTTTGTCGCACATCGTGGGGCAAAAGGTGCACCAAATCAACATTCCCTACAAAAAAGGTCTGCGCACCCTCTATTTTAATCAAGTCAGTGCCACACACAATTCTCGGCTTCTTCTTCTTCCCCATGAGTCGATCAATAAATCCAGTCGGCTCCTCGTTAATGTCTCTATTTATCTCCTCATCGACAACCCACTTGGATAACCGAAATCTTTCATCCATATCCTTGTCCCCCCACAACGAGTTGGGACAGTCCGTTTCCGTGTAGTATAGCCGGACAATATTGCCTTCTCCAGTATCATACTCCTCGACTGGAAGCAGCTCAGGCTCAAACCATGACTGGTCAGCAAGAACAATTTTTTCCAGGTATCGGCATCGTCGCGTTAGCCTCAATTTACTCTTTTGGTTAAGCCATCCTGCATATAATGAAAACCAGTCAATCGTCTTGTTGTAAACGGGATCTTCGAAATCCCATCCTTCAGGTAAGGCTCTTTCATCTTTAGGCAAAAGCACTTCACTCTCTTCATCCACATTCTCGGCAGAGTTGGTGTCTCTCAATGTATTCTCCATTGAATCTTCAGATATTTGATCTTCTTCTTTAGGTTTGTATGGTGTATAGCTAGAGTTTGTAACTAGTCTAGCTTTGGGAATATTTAAAAATTTCTCAAAAATTATACTCTTGTCGGGTAGAGAATTTGATATGTAATCGGTTTGATTTAAGTTGTTATTATTGTTTTCTGAATGTTTTGATGTTTTTTGTTGAAAAAATTTTTCTTCAAAATCTCGAGGAATGACCCCCCTTTTATTATCGCCGGATGGTTCATTTTCAAACAATTCAAAAAGTTTTTTTTCACCAGATGGTGCAAAAGAATTGTTTCTGTCGACCGATTCGACGTGTGAAAACGTTGGACTTTCTTCAATATCAACATTTCCGCTACTTTTATAACTTTTCCAACTTATGCACGATGCATGATTTGGTATTGTGTCTGCCAATATAAATGGATCGCTGGTGCTTGTGGTTGTAATTCTGTTTTTGTGCTTATTCGAAGATGCATTGAATGCATCTTTGTCACATTGGCTCAAATCTAATGGAGGACGTGTTTGTTGCATTAGATATTTTGCATACCCTTTGCTTCCAGCTACTTTTTGATTTAATGTCATCTGTTCATTTGCATGTTGTCTCATCAGCAATCTACTGTTTTCTTCATGGGAATCATTATTACTACGGTTATTATTGTTATTATTAGATGAATTTGATTTAATGCTTTGTGTAGTCTGCCCAGGTATTCTCCATCCTGCCGGCAGTGTACTATAGCTAGCCCCACTTTCTGTTTTATTTAATGTAAGGTTTGAGATATCTTGTGTAACGCTAGAACTTTGGGTATCCTCGTTATTGTTCACATTGCTTGCGATTCCGTATACTAAGAAGGGGTTATTGGAACCGTACGTAAGGTTGTTATAATCATTTCGCACTTGATTCGTTTGGTACTTTTGTGTTTCTACTAGTATATCTGTATTTATTGACTTGCTCTTCTTTTTGTGAGAACCTATTGGTGTGGGATATCTAAGTACTTTGGTTTCGCTGTAATGCGCAGGTGAATCCTTCAAGCTTTTTTGCAATTCCACTTGCCCATTCTTATTTCTCAATAAAGTGCTGATATCACTACTGTTGTCTGGATCATGCATGATGGCATCTATTTCTGGCTGGGGGCTCTTCATGCCTCCCATTTCCTCTTTTTTCAAACTATCCAGAAATTCCTGTTTTTGTATATAGTGAATCGGCTCCCGGGTAAAAAAGTCATTTCCAACACCATCATTATTCCTTAACGTGTTTGTACCATTGTATGGGAAAGTATCTATGCTTTCATCATATTTTATATAGAAGTTTCTTCTTTCATGCATATTAGTAGTAGTACTACTACTACCACTCCTCTCTCGTAAGCTTTTCCATTTTTTTGCGCCAGTTTGGGTGATCTTTTGAGCAAATTGTTTCAAGCTAAATGATCCCGAGCCGCTTTTTATGTTTGAACTAGGTTTCTTGCAACTTTTCTTTCCTAAACACGAGGTATCTTTTATAAAACTTTCAGAGCATAATCCAACTCTCTCATTGATTTCTTGGAAATCGCTTCCGTTTATTAGTAAGTCATTATCTTTTGCGGTGTCGGGGTATTTTTTGTATGGCTCAAAGTCATCATCATCACCATCATCATAATCATTTGTATTTGAGCCTGTCTTGATTGGGTTTAGGTTTCGGCCTTGGTTTATACGTTTGTCCGCAAGTGTGGCTCTTTGCACCACAACCGAATGATTATTATTCACTCTCTTGTTTCTAAAAAGTTTTTTTGACTGTGTGTTTGAATCAAGCATGCCCAAACTAGCGTATACCACATTGTCACTAATATTTCCAGTAACTGAGGTATTATTATTATTATTATAATTATTATTATTATTATTATTATTATTATCCGTAATAATTGTTTGTTTGTCTACATCTTGTTCTAACAAGAGTTCGGAGGTTTCGGCCTTTGGAGTGCGTGAAGTTGCCGGTGGTGTATAAGAGGCTGTGTCTGGAGGTAGCATGATAATTCGGAGGGATTTCTGTTGGGTAATTTGTCCGTGTGCAAAGTCATTGGTATTATTAATATAGTCATAATTATCATTAGATCTTGTGCTCTGGGTATTGTCCACGTTATATGATCCTGGTACTATTTTCAAGACCTTGTCATCTAAGGTAGATGGTTTTGTGTTAGGGATTTGATTCTTATAGAAATGTTCTACTATAGGTTTATTGTGTTTGTTGATCCTTCTAGAATCTAGACCTTCCACAACATTATTCTCGTGGTTATATGTCTGTTCCATAAAGCTGTCATTTAGCTTTTTTGATTGATTAGCAGTGATAACAGTAAATTCTGGTATTAACCCGATATTGTTTTGATCCATTTTTTTTTTTTTAGTTAAGCTTTACTGTTGCTAATCAAAATAAAAATAAAAATAAAAATAAAAAACTTCCTTAGTAAACGTTAATTTTTTTTTTGATATTAGTAGAAGTTGATCTAAATAAAGCAATTTGAAATAGGTCCATGTATATATATATGGAACGAAATTATCAACGGTTTTCTTTTTTAACAAAATAAAAATATAAAACGGTAGTACAATTGAATGTCGATAAATTAATGAGGAAGTGCTAAAAAAAAATATGAATAAATAAATTGAGCTAATCAATTTGACTTGTCCATTACAAAAAGCTGTACAGTTTCTAATTTGTTTTTCCATTTTAGGAAATGATTTCCAAGCAGTATCTCTATATATATTGAACAATCATAAAGGAAAAATGAAGTAAAATATAATGTAATATAATATAATATAAAAATAAAAATAAAAACGTTTCATTGTCTATGTAAAATATCTTTCATTACCAGGTGGAAATTATTGTTACTAATGGAAGTTCAATTAATTTTGATAAGAAAAAAAATAAAATAAAATACAAAAAAAAATAAAAAACTCGCTATTTCGGTATTTATTTTCTTCCTTATTCATTGTTTATTTTACACATTTCTTTATCTCTCTTTCTTTTTACCTCTCTTTCTCTCTCTCTCTCTCTCTCTCTAGTGTTTCTCTTTCTGCTCACATTAGAATTATAACCGATATTATTATAGTTAAATTTTCTTTTTTTTTAAGATTTTTTTTTCTTTTTCAAAATGATTTGCATTGTACACTTAACTCAATAGAGTATCATATAAAATATAAGATAAAAAGAAACAAAGTCTTAAAAACACCTCGGTACTTGAAGAAAAAAAAAATTGCAAAAATATTAAACCAATATAATAAAATAAAATAAGTAAATAGAAGATACAGAATAAGGAAAAAAAATTAACTATTTACATTACTTTGATCTTAAGTAAAATGACGTGTGATTACAGTTAAAGTCCCAGGCAATATACACCATAAAAAGAAGTGAAATGTACTAAATATAAATGGGAAAATCATAATAAATGTGTCTATTTACTTTTTTTTTATTAACGTATTTCAAATATATATACAAGTTTTTCTATTGATTATTAAGAAATTTGTTGTTATTGAAGATAAACTTTCAGAACGATAAAATCCGGCGGAAAAAAGGGAAGGGGGGAGGGGGTTCTCATAATTCCTTTCTAAGTGGTAATGGTAATTAAAAAAAGAGAAGATCGGATTTAAAGTGAAATAACTTAAAAGAGTGGGTATCACAAATAAGAGGAAAGAATATATATATATAGTCATCTGAACTGAATCATCTACAATAAACAATCCTTTAAATTGTATTTTTTTTTCTTGTAACTGAAGACGAGAAGACCAATGCAGGAGAATTTTAACCAAGGGAAGGGGGAACCGAGAGGGTATTAGTTAATTAGTATACCATGTTATTTGTTTATGAATTTTCTGTGCCATTATTTCCGTTTATAGAAAAACTGTGTTCATTGAAAGTATTCTTCTATTATTAGTACTGCATTAACTTTAAATTTTGTTTTGACTTATCACATTGTCAAAGAAATTGTAATGATAAAAAAAAAAAAAAAAAAAAAAAAAAAAAAAAAAAAAAAAAAAAAAAAAAAAAA
>JAKTYK010000078.1:0-16201 GCA_030578655.1 Magnusiomyces starmeri
TTTTTTTTTTTTTTTTTTTTTTTTTTTTTTTTTTTTTTTTTTTTTTTTTTTTTCAATTTCTCTAACTAATACTTTTTTTTTTATTAATTTTTCTAACTTATGGTAGATATGTGGATTGATGTTGAAATACCATTATTTAGAGGTCCCCGGGCGCTATGCTCTTGTACAAAATCGTGTGATGAGGACTGTTTGAATAGGTATGTATTGTATTTATTTTATTTTTTTACTTGTCTGTTTGCTTGCTTCAACTAACGATGATAATTTTCATATTTAATAGAATGTTACAATACGAATGTGATGAAACTACATGTCCTTTTGGTAAAGCTGATTGCGGTAATAGAGCTTTTCAAGTCTTGACCAAAGAACTTATGCGTGGAAAACGATATGCAAATGGGTTTGAGGTTACTTGGGTATGTTCACCTTTATATTCTATTTTCTTAAGTATATGTATCTAATAAATATTTTATAGCTTGGTCTTCGAGGATATGGCTTAAATACAACACGGCCATATGCACCAGGTGAGTTGATTATTGAATATTGCGGCGATGTCATCTCTCCCACAGAAATGAAAAGACGTATGAAAGAATGCTATTCGGAGTCAAAGGTTAGTTGATTTTTTATTTTCTTAATTTTGGATTACTGCTAACAAACAATTGTATCTTTTGTATTAGAATCATTATTTTCTGAGTCTTGAAAACGGTTGCGTCATAGATAGCGGATTAAGAGGATCGGCTGCTCGATTTGCAAACCATTCTTGCTCTCCTAACTCAGAGATGCAAAAATGGTATGTTAACGGAGTGCCCAGAATTGGATTGTTTGCATCTGAAAGTATCCCGGCTGGGACTGAGCTTACTTATGATTATAACTTTGATTGGTTTGAGGGAGCTAAGATGCAAGTTTGTCTTTGTGGAGAGCCAAACTGTCGTGGATATATTGGAAAAAGGACTTCTCGGCGGCCGACTCCTGAAAATCTAAGTGATGAAACAACATCAAAAAAGAAATCAACTAAAAGAAAGATACACAACATTGAATCTTCATCATCAATTAGTAAAAATTCTAACAATAGAATTGAGGAAATTAAAGAAGATACCACTTCTTCTTCTTTAAATCATGATTCAACAGGGTCAAAGAATCATAGAACTTCTCGGTCCACGTTGAATCCTACAGAAAAGTCTAGTTCATCACAAGAATCTTTGCAAGAAATAAAGCAGGCGTCTTCATTAAAAGCTGAAAAGGCTTTACCTACATCTGAGTCAACTGTTTCCGGTAAGGAAGATAACTCTTCTACAACGTCAAATAGTGAACCAACAAGGTTGAGAAATCTTAGAACTTCTCGATCCATGTCTAATATTGCTGAGGAATCGACACCGGAAAATGATTCTTTACAAGAAACAAAATCGAAATCTTCTCAAAGTACAGTAAAGCCTTTGACTTCATCAGAATTTATAAATTCAGAATCTTCAAATGTTTCTTCTGAAGATAAAACTAAAGATGGTGATGATCTAACAACGAAACAACCACCTGCCAAACGCCCTAGAGGTAGACCACGGAATAATTCGCGCATTAATGAGGATAAACCTCGAAGTTTATCTTTACCTCAACTTACTTCACGATTGACCAGAAGCAAACGAAAATTAATGGATTCCAGACGTTTTGAATCAACTTTACCGAGTGATTTTTTGGATGAAAATTCATCAAAAACTAATGAAACAAATCAAATATTAACAGAAAAAAGGACAAATGGGTTAATTTCAGAAAAAAATAGTGAATCTAATAGGCAAAAATTGAACACCAGATCTAAATTTTTATCTTCAGATGATTCTAATAACCAAAAAATCATACCTAAATCTACACTGATTGAGCCATTGGATTTAACAGAAAATAATGGCGATGCTGTTCAGAAAAATAAGGAAGATACGTGGAAATCAGATGAAGAAAATACAATTAATTCATCTTTAAATGTATCTAGCCGGGACCAAGCAACAAATACGACAAAAACTTTTATAAACCACAAAGATGAACCCACTGAATCTTTTCAATTTTCTCAATCCAAAGGAAAAGAACGTCATAAATCGCCTGAACCTTCAAACAACCCGAACCCAAATAATAGAGGAGAAAAGTTGCCAAGTATCACTTCATGCCTTCCAACAAACGATTTAGCCACTGTTAGAAACACACCTTCCAGGAGAGTATCAGTGGCTGATCTTACTAATGACTCTCCAAATTCTACAACATCTACTGGGATTCCCGCTGATAAATCAACTGAAAGCGAATTGGGAAACGATGAATCTATACATCTACCAAGCCCACCAAAATATAAACTCGGAAAATTTCCGGAAAACGTTGATAATAATACAAATCGTTCATTTGGTCTTTCGTCTATATTATCAGGTCCAGTACCCAATAAAGCAGGAACCTCTAATCATTCAACTAAAGCTGACCAATCTCTAACCAAAACAACTTTGGATAAACCACTACCAAGCTTGAATATTGGTATTCGGTCCCAGAAGACTTTGATTGGTTCATCTAAATCATCTATTGCTGAATTGATGAATCCTGTCGAAGAAGAAAAAAACCTCTCATATTCAAACAATGACAATTCATCCGATATTCAAAACACTTCATCATTCTCTGAAACCAATAAAAGACCCTCGGTTTCTAGTATTTTGAATCCAATTACTACCCCAGAAAACACATTACCATCTATTTCTAGAAATTCTTCGTACGATTATCAAAGAAGAGCCAGCTATTCATCAACAGGTAAATCTACACAGATTGATGAGCTTTCTAACACTTCACGACAAACCTCGATCTCTAGCTCAGAGTCGTTAGTGCTTACCAATGCTTCATCGCCAAGCTTATCTAAAGCACAAGAAAAATCAACTACAATATTACCACCTTCAAACTTAGACTATCACCCATCTAAAAATTTATTATTGCATAATGAATCGGCCAACCTTGTATCTCATTCTACATCGGCTTCTTTTACGCATAACAAATGGACGAATGACTCAAGTGTACCAACAAGTGGTACACTATTTTCGTCTACTACAAAACATATTCAACCAGCATCTGAGAAAAAATCTGCAGACTTTTCAATTGGGCCTAATAGTATTCATCTTCCACTCCCTCATATCTTTTCCGAGATCCAAAAAAATAAACAGGCATCATCAGCTATTTCGAAATTCGATGCTACGCCTCAATTTCATCCGCGAAATGATTTACCAGAGAAACAGCTTTATGCACAGGATTTACAGTCTACTCAATATCGTAGACTGTCATATCCGTCCTCAACATCATTTGATAATAAACTAAAAGGTAACTCTTATTATCTGAATAACCCTTTTGGTCCATCATCAACCCCTACAGAATATCACAAGGAAAACAATGCATCTGAAATCAAGTCACCAGTCCAGCCAATGTATAACCGTTCTTCTATTTCGGATATGGATTCTTTTGGCAATAAAGTGAAGTTATCGCAGCCTACAGTCTCTACCTCTCCATCAACAGCCTATTGTTGCACACCTTCTAATGCACAAAATGACATGTCGAGTTATCGATCAACAAATTTGAGTCCTTCTTTAAATACATTTAATCCGCAACAAGTACCACAAAGCCCTCGCCTATCTGTTCCTCAAAAGCTAAATAACCCCTATGCTACTCCGAATTTCAATTCATCACAATTGCCACATCCTTTTTCTCATAATGTTGCGTCACAACTTCCATCTACAACGTCACTTCAGCCTTTAATACAACCTGTGTCAAAAACGTCACATCAATTGTCCAATACCTTACCTTATATTCCACCGTTGATTATGCAACAAAAGTCATCCCAAGAGCCTGATATAGCGTCTTCCAGATCTAGCTCCAATTTCATTGATCCAATTAATGAGCATAAGGATCATAATGTCCCCAGTTCTCCTTCTATGCCACTTTCTTCTCCCCTTAATATACACTCCACACCCTTAGTTGAGAAAAACACTTCTAATATATCTATTGGAAGCACAAACAAACAATCACCAGTTTCAAGCAATATTGCTGCCCAAAAACTTGACACTCAAACTATCAATGAAATGTACAATGTTGAATCGACCAAACGACGTATTTCCATTAGTTCCCTTACATCTCCTGTGGATAACACTACACCGTCTTCTCCTCCTATTGAAATACCTTTTAGGACACCCCCTCTAGATCCTGTTTCTAAACTAGTAACAGCTACGTCCACTAAAACCAAACCACGGAAAGACATAGAATCACAGAGTGTCACTTCTTCCAACGATAGTAAACAAACATCAGCTCTCAGTGCTACAAGAACAAAGGGCTTACGCAGAGGCCGACCTCCTTCAAACAAAGGAATATTAAATCACAATAGTGGCTCTGCTTCAAATGGCAACAATGCTTCTGCATCAAATCCTTCTAACAATTTGGGGGTTCGTCCAAAACGGGGACGCCCCAAAGCTTCTGCTTCAACATTGACAAATACTGGAAAGACTCTTTTTAAGGTGTTAGTTCCTAAAGTACCATTATCTTTACCATCTACTTCCGAGCCTCTATGCTCGTCATCGTCTCATCCCACTACAGGAGAATTGCCTTTAGGGTCATCTCATCAATCTAAAATTACTAATACCAGTTTAACCGATGAACAACCTGCTAATACCTTAACAAAACCAACAACAGGTTCTCAGTATTCTTCCCAAATCACAATGTCTAAAGTCGGTGAGATGATTTCTGAAGCTGTTGCCCAAAATTCATCTTCAAAAACCTCTAAAGCTGAGTCCATGGAAACAAATATAATTTCTGAAACGCCGTTCCCGTCACAGAAGCATTGTGCGCAAGTTTCTGTACCTGCTGAGCTGAAATCTCGTGCTTCTTCTGAAAAATCATTACCCGTAGTTACCAAATTAGTTTTGCCTAATAGACGAAAAGATTTGAACGAAAGAAATGTTGAGGATCCTTTAGAGCAGTCACAAACCTTGGTTAATGCAACTAACCAATCTTCACCGCAAACTAAGGAACTTTCAGTGGGAACTTCAAATACATCACAAATTGAGCATCCATTGCCTAGCAAACAATTGTCTTCTTGTGTATCCCCCAAACCGTCTGACACATCATCTAAGGACGAGTCATCTAAAAGATCCTCAATGGATGTACTTTCGATTAAATCTATATTGGCGACCGAAGAACGGTCTTCTAAAGATGATACTGTGAATAACTACGCGATACCACCAACAGATACTGAAAAGGTTACAAAGGATGGGAACGAGGACCAAAGCATTTCCAGTACGAATAAATTGCAAGATAAGAAAGGCAAATCCATTAGTCAAAAGCATAAAGAAAGTGGGGCACAACTACCAAGTTTTAATAATGAAAAGAAGGATAGAGGCAAATTGGAAAATGATAGCAAGAGTAACCCTGACAGCTCTAGCTGTAACGAGAATATCAAAAACAGTACCAATGGCCATGAGGGCAACAAAATTAGGGAAGATAAGGCAAAAAGTAGCGAAGGAAATAGTGGAAGTGATAAAACAGGTCATGGCACAAGTAACAAGTCTACGAAACAAATACCGCTGTCTTCAAGCGATACGTCAAGTAATGTCGCGAGAAAAAGAGGAAGACCGAAATCGACTACAACACCAAGTCTTAAACCAAGACGAGGAAGACCACCAAACAGTGTACCAGTCCAAAGACTTACTTTGGCGCCTCTTGCCTCTCGTTCTCCACTGTCCCCTCACCCCCCTGAGCCCCTTAGTCGGATAGGAACCCGGGCGCACATTAGGCCAACCGAGCAGACATCAGCTTTTTCGCACAACCGTAAAGTCGCGGCAGATTCCTCTTCTAACCAAATTGGAACTGGTAACTCACCAAACTCAACAACAATGGCTAATAAAAATAACTCCTCAGTAACATCGGTGAATGTCACACGACCAGTGTTACCTGTTGGATCTGTGGACTCTAACATTGTAAAGCCTATTTCGTCTGTCTCATTACCATATACTAGAAACGATGTATCTTCAGGTGGTAACAGTGCGTCTACTATCAAACCATCTCCAGCGTCGTCGTCTTTTCTTAACAATGTGCTGAATACCCCTTCACCTCCTCCTTCAGCGCAATCTACCAAAACGTCACCTCCTTGCTCAAGCATTAGCACAAAAAGACCAGCTTCTAGCGCACTTTCTAACGTCCCGAAGAAGCATAAATCTATTCTGTCTAGTAGTCAGTCTAACAAGGGGAAATTGCGATCTAGTTTGTCCTCCTCGTCTAAAGGATCGCCTCAAGTTCTTTCTCTTGTACCCAAAACTACATCCTCATCCTCATCGGCATCCTCAAACCAAAATCAAAATACCCCCAAGTTAACAGGTTCTCCGAAAAATAATGAGTTGCCGGTGTCGTCATCATCGTCATCGTCATCGTCAACGTTGTCACCGTCTTCTTCGTCGTCATCATCATCGTCTTCGCCAGCCAGTAGTGTCGCTACGCCGGTGGTAAAACGACGAGGCCGACCTCGGACGAGAACATACGCACCACCTCAATTGACGTCCATTGTTCAGATTTCCCCGTCTTCTCAACCTGCCGGTCCCGTGCGTGGCAGCTCCTTGCAGATGTGGAACTTGCAGTCGAGAAGACCGGGCGACTTGATACCCCGCAGCTCGAATGTCGGGCTTGGCCAAATACCGGCCAACCTTTTGCCAGCAGCAAACTCTAGTCTTGGAAGTGGTGCCCGGGGGAACAGCTTCAGTGATGACAGCCAGAGTGTTGCAGCAAACACACATACCAACAATAAGGGCAATGGGAGCAACAATAAACCCAACAACAGCACTACTGCCAATGGCACTAAGAATGATAGTAAGAGTGGTAAGAATAATGGTGACGGCGGCAATAGTAATGTCAACAACAGCAGCGGCAGCAGCGGTAGCAGCGGCAGCAATAATAGTAAGAATGAATCGACTTCTGCCGAGGATTTTGGGCAAAGAAGCGGTGCTCATAGAACTGAAGCTATGACTATTAGGTCCACTGACGCAACCAATGTTATTAATTAAATGTGCGCACACTCATCATCATACACATGCATTATGGTATTTCATTTCATTTCATTTCATTTTATTTTATTTTAGTTTATTGAATTGTAGGTTTTTATTTTTTATTTTTTTATTTTTTATTTCCATTTTATATATATATATATATATATATATAAATCTTTTGTGACATTTTATTTTGTTTTGTTTGTACCTATAAGAAATTAACTTTTGCAAAATAGTTATTATATATATATATATATTCATTATACTTATGCCAAACCAAAGCCAGTAGAGTTTTCGAGAGCCAGCAAGAAAAACTTGTCAAATTTCTCTTGCGAAGTATAGTTGGGGAGATTGAGGGTAGAGTAGCAGATGGAGGCAGTAGGAATGGTGTCCGGGGTCAAGTGATTCTGGGAGATGATAAATAGGAACTTGCGTGTGGCAGGCATACGGGGAGAGCCGGTGACGAACTGGAGCAAGCTGACAAGGCCGTTTTGGTCGAGCCGATTTTGAACCAAGTTCCAAAAGTACTTTATGGAGGGAGAATTTTCTGTATATCCGCCGATATACGTGGCATTTTTCCTAAAGTCCGATGCGTGGATTGTGGGGATTCCTTGGAATAAGACTCGAAGCTCTTGGGGAGAAAAGTTTGCCAAGTGGTTTGGCTCAAAGACCTGGGATAACCCCTCAAAAAAATTGTCTACGAGTTGTAAATTTATCTGAAAGATGTGTGTATCCACCCAATTGTAGATAAATTCGGGGTAATTTTCGCTAGTTACCTTGCGATCCGTTTCGTCTTCAAAGTATATTTCCATATTATCAATTTCTTTTGGATTTTCAACCATTTTACGGAAACTTTTGGCAACAGTGGGGTACAGCTCTTCAATATACTTGATGTTTTCAAGAGGGGACTTAACTTGGTGCTCTACAGACATGTTGGCGCAATAGTCGTATAAAATTTCATAAAATATAAGCGGCAGATCCAAAGATACAGTGCAGCGGTTGTATACGGCCATTCCACAAAGAATTCCCACCAAAAATACATATCGCAGTATATCACCTTCAGTTGTCTGGCATGCGGTAAACTCTTGAGGGAACCAAGCCAAGTTTGAATCACTTTCTACTTTAAAGACTCCTTTTTCACCTTTCATCAATGCAACGCCCAATTCATGGAAATATTCGATTTGAACACCACCATGGTCCTGCGCAACCTCCGTAGACCCCACAAACTCTACTCTCATGGGCTCACTAAAACTAATGGGAGCATGAAATCTTAATCTCAATGCCACTTCCCTAAATGAAGACCAGACAATATTATCACGTTCGACTTGAAGCACAATTTGGCGGGGTAATTGTGATGTATAATACACGGGCGTGGCCTTCATGTCTGAGAAAAACTCGTGTAGATAGTGGATCGGTGGGTAGTGTAAAATCAAATCGGAAAACATCTTGTAATAAAAGATATTACACCGTACGTCGAATGGGACAAAGCCATAGATCTCGTACAATAAGAAGATATTTGAGGAGTAAATGTTATCCTTGAATAAAATATTCATTCCTTCAACTGGACACGCGGCTACGCCGACGGGAGCAAGTTTGTGGTGCGGTATTAGTAATCTTGTTTTGGGGTAACCCTCGAACCCAGGCTGAACAAATTCCTGTGCCTGTTTGATATGCGATGTGGATTGTAAGAGCTGGTGATACGCAAAAGCTGTTTTTAATTCTAGCGAGTTCGTTGATGTAGATAAGGGATGTAATGAGGTCAAAATCTTTTCGATGGCAGCCACGTTGTACGCAGTCTCATGAGGAAATGAGTTTCGGGAATGGGAAAATAGCTGTAGGGGGGTGTTTATGTGGCATACGTTTGAGTACTGGGCATGTTTGACCATGAGGTGGAGACACCTCAAAAGAATTGTACCATCAGGAGAAAGGCTTGAACGCCGAATTTTGAATGACTCTAAAATTTGTGGGTATAAACTGGGTAATGTGAAAATCAAGTCAGAAGCAGTTCGAACAAAATATAGCTGGTCGTCGGGGTTTAGGTGAAGCATGACATGTTCAAAAAACTTTACGAAATTGGGCACCATTTTGGTAGCTATGGAGGTGGTAGTTTTGATAAATAGGTTTGGGCTAACAGGAGAGCGTCTTGAGATGGGAATTTGTTTCCAAAAAGCCGAGTTGTTGAGATGGGTGAGTATGGACACGGCGGTTTTCCTCCCCGTGGGATCGACTTTGGCAATGGTGGAGAGCGAAATCGGCGATCTGATTGTAAACAAGTTAAAGTCCAAACAGGCATTTTCTATGGGATCAGACCCAACCCAGGGTATGTACAAATATTGGGGGGAATCGAAGGACAGAGGCATACATGAGAGGTATTCGGGTGTTGACGCCGGGGTATTTGGATGATACGCGTTCAAGATAAGAGACTTTGTGGGGTGATCTTCATCAATGAGGGCCGCCACATCGGGAGGAAGAGTGTCGGCTTTTAGGATGACACAAAGAGCGTTTGCTCCCCGAAAGGAGGCCAGATGGCCAGCCAAGTTAAGAATGGTCGGGGTCTTGTAAAATTGGCTGGAGAAGATGTTGTATTTTCGAGCGCACGTTCTGCACGTTGGCTGAAAGCAGGTAGACGAGCCACATCCTCGGACAATCTGGTATATGTATCTAGCCAAGAGCTTACTTGTGTTCTCTGCCTTTGCGAGCGGATGAGGACAGGATCCAAAGGAGTGATGGACTTGTTTTTTTTGCAGTAACGACATGGTATATAGAGAGACGATTAGACGGTGAAGCGAAACAGGAGGGACGAGAATGATAACGAGAAGGTTTGATAGAAAAATTAAGCATGACGTTAAGTAAATCCAGGTCCTGCGGATATCTGGGTCTGATTGTTGTCCAATAAAAACACCACAAATCTCACAGCCTCAGCACCACCAACACGAACCCTTTTTTTTTTTTTTTTTTTTTCAGAAAATTTAATACTTTATTTTAATTTAAAAATTATTAAAAAAAAAAAAAAAAAAAAAAAAAATTCAAATCAAATGAAGTTAAATAGAATAAATTAAAGGAACAAATAAAGAAATAAATAAATAGAAAAGATCAAATTTATTTCAATTTTGTTCTTTCAGTCAAATTCCAGTTTATTTGAGGGGGAAGAAACAACAAAAAAAAAAAATTTTAAATAATAAAAAAAAATTTTTATTTATTTATTTATATATATAAATGGAAAAATATAAGAAAATCAAATAATAGAGAACGAAGATCAACAACTTAAAAAAAAAAAAAAAAATACCAAAAACCACCAAAAACCACCAAAAAACAACAAAAGACTCAGTATCCAATAAGAAACAATGCCCCGTCTTGTTATCAAAAGTGCGAAAAAGAGAGCTCTTGCTCGACCTCCGCCAATATTCTATCCCAAAGTGCCGCTTTCTAAGGTGATTGAAGAAAAGGAAGCCAAGAAGGCCACGGCGGGATCGCCAGAAACAGCTAAGCAAGAGAAGAAGATTAGAGCGAAGCAAACGCCCCGAGACCTTCGAGTGTTCAACAGACCCAGCAAATCGAGAGAGATTCTTGCAAAGGTGCAGGAGGCCATTGAGAAGGACGAGCCCCACTTCCGCGTCGGCGGGAAGCAGATTTATTTCCCTACAGCCAAGGTTGTTTTGCTCCGGCCCAATGCGAAGCACACGCCCTACCAGGCCAAATTCGTTGTCCCCCGCTACTTCAACAAACTCGACTTGAGAGACTACTTGTACCACGTCTACGGCCTACGGGCCTTGAACGTCACGACACAGCTTCTTTGGGCAAGATGGACCCGCGAAACCCCCCGATCCTCTCGCTACAGAAAACCCCAAATCAAGAAAATGACTGTCGACATGATCGATCCCTTTGTTTGGCCCGTCGAGCCCACCGAGGAGGAGCGTCTCAAGATGTTTGGCTTCAACAGCAGTGCCGAAACAAACAAGTACTTTGAGGAGATCTCGCAACGCATCGGCTCCGACAGAAATAAAGAAATGTCTGCCTTTGGCGGCCTTGTCGGTCCTTTCCCAGACCCTCCCCAACCCTTCATTCCTAAATACTTTAAGCAGTTTGCTGAACGAGAAAAGAAGAGAGCTGAGCGCACCACAAAGAAAATCGAGGAAGAAGAACTGGTTGCTAGATTCCTCAAGTTGTAAATTTGGAAATAGAAACACATACAAGTGATTTTCATGAAACTCTTGATGGAGCAATAGAAATAAGACAGGAAAAAAAAAAAAAAAAAAAAAAAAATTGAATTAATAAAAAAGAAAAAAAAAAAATCTTTTTTTGTATATAATTATTAAAAGTTAATAAAAAATAAGAAAAAAAAAAGTAGATTTTAATTATCTGTATATATATATATATATATATATATATATATATATTAAGCCCAATTCATTATGCTATTACATAGTTTATCTTCGAGTATTCCCGTTCGAACTTGTTCCAGAAGATGGAGAGGGAGGTGTATCACCAAGACGAATAAAACTTTGGACACCTCCACGGCCCCGGATCCTAATGTCCCGTCGTTGCTGTTGCTGTTGCTGTTGCTGTTGTTGCTGTTGTTGTTGTTGTTGTTGTTGTTGTAGCTCATTTAGCTGGCTTTGGTGTGCAAGTAAAGGTGGAGACACCGAGGTGGGGCTCCTTAAAAATGGTGACATTGTGCCGTGCTCTGGATGGCTGTTGGATACACGGCGATGGGCATGTTGTGTTGAGCCGCCAACATTGTCGTTGAGGGAAGGTGACGAGTGGGTCGCCCGATACATGGAAATGGGGGTGTTTGTGTCCACCGACAGGTTTCTCATATCGGCGCTACCCCCACTCGATGAATATGAGCTGTCGTCGTTATCGTAGGGCCGGCCTTTTAGCAGCTGCTTTGTTTCTGCATTCACAATGGACTCATGATACATTTTGCTAAGTTCGTAGTACCTTTCATTCAACTCATTGTACGACTTTTCCAGCTCAGCGTACTTTTGCTGGAGGGTATCATGTAAGCTTTGGATTAGCCGGACAGTTTCTTTTGAGGGTGCTTTCGATTGATCTTCTAAAGTCTTTGTTCTGTCCTCATCAATGGAGCTTTGCAAGTTTTTGATTTTAAGAGCATGTTCCCTCGACACTTGGAAGTAGGCATTTTCTATGGCCATTTTGGCGTTCTTGAGCTCTTGACGGTTGGAATAAAGAGACTGGATATTCCGCGTTTCCTTCAAGCTGAAGCTATTTTCCGTCTTACTCTCCAGCTGTTCAATTGTCTTTTGGGCTTTCAGATATGCATCCTTGTAATTGTTTCTTTCTGTCTCAACATTAGACAAATGCTCAATCTTGAGCTGCAGTTGAACATTTTCTTCTTCCTTGGGCTTCAAAAGACTAAGAATGCTCTCTTTCTCAACGCTCAGCTTTTCGTATTTCGATTTTAGGCTTATGTTTTCCAAACCAAGGCGCTCAGATTCGGCTTGTAGATGCTTAAGTTTTTTGATCAGCTTTTCCTCCGAAATGGAATAATTCTGGCGGATTCGTGCATTCTCCTTTTCGTTTTCCTCAACCTGCTTTCCCAAGGTGGTCACTAGTTGATGCAATGTTTTATTCACAAAAGTCAGCTTATCGACCGTTTGAATAAAATGCTTGTCTGTTAGTCTCGAATTTAAAAGAGACTGGATCTGATATCTATTGTGATATTCGCGGTGGTTCAGAAAATCAAACTCGTTGCGTAAAATACTAAATTCCCGATGGTAAAAGAGCGTGGTTGTGCTATTTTCATTGGCATTTGCCTCAAACCGTTCACGCTTTGCATTGGTATTAAACTTTGAATTCTTGTTATTATGATGCTTGTTGTGCTTCTGTTTGCGAGGTTGTGTAAGAGGCGAGCTTTCCTTAATGCTTTGCGATTTTGGTGCTTGCGTGTTTACATGACTCTTAAGTTGAGAATCTGGTGATGATGAGAAAGATATGCCGTTATAACTAGAGGACAGGCCCAAGGGCTCTGGTTCTACTCCAGATGTATGTGTGTGAGGCATTCCTAGTGCCGAAAGGGTTGGGCTGTTAACTGTAACGGGTGATATGGAGCTTGATGGTTCCGACAACCCAACAAGTAAAGGACTACCCATAAGTTCAGTCAAGGGCCGGACACGAGGAGACGGTTTTTTTGCAGCTGAAGTGTTGGGGTTTACAGGTTTTGAGGTATTTTGAGCGCCAGAAACGCTAATGGGTCTCATTCCTGTACCTGTACCGGAACCAAGAGATTGGTCGGGTATAGAGTCATTCAAATTAAAGGCTGGAATGGCATCCGAAGGTGTAGTATAATTAGACCGATGGTGTTGTGAATTACCGTCCTTTTTGGAGAAAAGAAACTGGTGCTCGGAAAATAGCTCATCCATGGTTTTGATGCCTGGTGTTGAAATATACAATTTGGGTGTAGGCTGAGAGTTACTCGAGTTTCTTCTGCAAAGCATAGGAGATGCAACCAAAGGAACCTCGTTTGTTTTTGATTCAACATGGGATAACACAGAGTTATTATCTGACGCTTCATACGGGACAGTATTCTCGTCTATGTTGTTGTTGTTGTTGTTGAGGCTACTGACATCCTCCGGTTCTTTCTGAGAAGAAATTGAAGGACGGTGGGTATTATTATTTTCCTCCAACGGGAAGTCAGGTTCAAAAACAATGCCAAATATATTGTCGTTTTGGTCAGAGGTTGAAGGTCTTCTAAGGCCGCCATCGTCGATATCAGACTCTGGGATTCTATTGTCGGGCTCATTGTCCACTACTACTGGCTCCGATTGGAACTGATTGTTTTGAAGTTTTGTTCTTTTGGTCGGGAGCTTACATGCATCAGAATCACGTCTTGCGGCGGCAAAGGCACCATTGAACTTGTCATTCAGTAAAATGCAGTGTGCAGCAATTGCAGCAGGAGGCCCCAAGGAAGCAGCAGTAGAAGCAAGCAACTCTTGTTCTTTGGTGAACTTTATAAGCAGCGGGTTGATTCTGTAGAAATTAAAAAGCTGTGTGCTTCTGTCGATAATCATTACATCATTCCAGCCATGAGGCAAAGATAGATTGTCAGCTGAGGAATAGTTTTTGGAGGTTGCTATGAATTCAGTGCAGTTTTTTAGAAACGCAAACAAGTTGTAAGGGTAGAGTCCATAAATATATGTAAAAAGAGGACTGATATCCACTGTTTGGACGTCTGGGAGATCAAAAGCCTTTGTCACGATAGCCCAACCCATCGGGACATGGGCAGTGGAAGAAGGCTCAGGCGCGTTTGTTACTGACGTGCTGATTGGAGAAATAGGATCGATTTCCGAATCGGGTGTTTTAGAGTCGGTAGAAGTTGTAAAGGGGTTTGTATTGAAATCGTAATTGAAGGTGGACCAGCAGGCCAATCTGCCATAAATGACAAACAGGTTTATAATGTCATTGTAGGTGAAGCGTGTTGCAACATGAGGGAGGATCATAGCAAACGTCTTTGTAGCAATGTTGAGAAGAGTGGAAGAGGAGTCGAATAACAGGCTTCCAATCAACGTTCTGAATAAAGGAGTATCGCTAATGACACCGATATTGGCTTCGGGATAAGTGGAAATGAAACTAGACAATAGACTAAAGATTGTTTGTCTGTATTTTGCCTGTGTTGCTTTAGAGCTAAGGCGCTCAAAAAATAGCTTTTCATGTCCATTTGCCCATCTGATCAAGAGAGTTCTTGCATTTTGCACAGCAAATCGCCGGCGTTCCTCCAAATCTGAGCCTGTTTCTTTGAAAGTAAACCAAGGGGTCATAGCACCGTTGAGAGATATGTCTAGTATCCAAGAAAAGTATAATTCGCTTGAGGTGCTGATAATATCGCGAGTTTCTGAAATGGGCTGGTTCAATAGGATGGTATCTTTAGTGTGAGAAGATTGAGGAATGAATTTTTCGTTATTATTCCCATTACTTTCATAATGGTCGTTATGCTCGTTATGTTCATTATTTTTTTCATTATTATTGTCGTTATTTTCGTTATTTTCATTATGCTCGTTAAACTTATCGTTATTATTACTGGGTGTATCTTTAGAGGAGGTATTACGTTTTAATTCATGAGTATTGTTATTGCTATTAACAGTAAAGTCTTGTTTCCCAGAACCGTTAGATGAAGGGGGTATATTGGGGAAATTCCCATCTGAGGAAGATGGACTAGACAAGTCATTAGTTTTCAAAAAGTTGAGGATGCTAGAGGAATCGAAATTAGACTGGCCCAAAGACAGGGTTGAGGTTTGGGTATTATTATTATTGTGGACAGGGATTAGATTAGATGACACATTAGAGGAAGAGGAAAGTAAACCGGTATTATTTGAAGGCTTTGTGCTATGAAGAACGGGAGACAAAGGTTGGGAAGTTTGTAAAGTTTTTTGCTGTTGTTGTTGTTGTTGTTTCAGAGGAGAGTTTGACTGCTGGGAAGATGAGGAAGTGGCATCTTTGAGATCAAAGAGAGGAAAATTACCCGAGTCCAAAACAGCAAGCAAAAACTGGCGGGAAGCCTCGACCACCTCATGCTTATGGCCGGCCGAGTTGATTGCCGGGTTGACGTAAGCCTGGAACCACTCTTTGAGCTGGCTTTCGTTACCGAGAAGGGGGGCGATTAAGGTCAAGCACTGGATAAAGCTGGTGACGGGGATGTTTTCATTGTTTGCAATTTTCTGGAGACGCAGTAGTTCTTCGTGGAGTTTTGTGGATGATGACGGCCCACGTTCTACGGGGTTGAAGGATCGGCTGAACTCCGCAACCTGGTCCAATATATCGGGAGGCCAGGTAGTTTTTTCATGAGGCTTGAGCTTATTGCTTTTGAAAAAAGCTTCTATCACGTCAGAGATTGGTCGCCGGGATCTAAACACAAAAGATGAGCGTTAGTCATAAATAGATAGATAAAGAGAAAGATAGAAAGAATATACGTGACGCAGAAACATACCCAATCATTGAAATGTATGAGGTATACTTCCAGGGAGGGAGGCGACAAAAGGACTATAAAAATATCAAGGTGAAAGAATGTAAATGTATATATATAAAGATATATATGTTTGTTATTGATGAAGGTAAAGTTGGAAAGAAAATAAGTGTGACCAACAATGTTGTGATAGTAACAAAAAAAAAAAAAAAAAAAAAAAAAAAAAAAAATTTTTGCGGTGTATTAAATATTTGAATGTGCA
>JAKTYK010000079.1:0-16132 GCA_030578655.1 Magnusiomyces starmeri
ATTATTATTATTATTATTATTATTATTATTATTATTATTATTATTATTATTATTAGCAAAGTGTCCCCCACTTCCCGTGTTTATCCCAACAAAAGTTTGTGTGAGTGTGTGTGTTTGTGATCTGATACACAGTGCCGCCATCAGTCCATCAGTCCATCCAGCCAATCAGCGGCCTGCCCACGATCAATCTATTTCCATATTTGTGATCAATTTAATCATTCTTTTACCTAATTAGGAAAGTCTTGGTTACACCACATGAAGAAAAGAATAAAATAAAAAAAAAAAAAATTTTTTTTTCTTTTTTTTATATTTATATATATATATAATCTAGTTAATAATCTAATCTAGTTAATTATCTATTCATCATTTAGTTCTATTTATTTTATTTTTTCGAATATATAAACATTCATCTTTCCCTTCTTTTTATATTTTTTATTTTTTTTATTTTTTTATTTTTTTTTTATTTTTTAAAAATTTACTCCTTTTCTTCCTTCTCTCTCTCCCATCCTTTTACTCCCCCCTCCCCCCCCCCCCCTGAATATACCTCAAACCACAAACTATCTTCATCATGGCCTTTAATCCTCACTCTGGTGAATATGACAACAAAAAGAAGTTTGCTCAAGATGATATAATCCCAGCACCAAACGATGTTGGCGCTCTCGCCAACCGGATCAACAAGGCTACACACTCGATCCACAACAAGATCAACAACCTCATCTCGTTGAAAATGGTTTTTGCGCTACGGGATCCCAAGATCTACCGACAAGGCATCATAGTGTTCTACTACGTTTTCCGTGAGTTTGAACGAATCTGGCAAGAGATAATGGCCCAGGAGGGCGGCAGCGAAGAAGACATTCGAATCCGAAATATCCTCAAGGAGGTCTGGACTCCCGCCCTGTGTCGCACGCTGCCTCTGGAGCAGGATCTTAGCTTCTACTTCCACACAGAGACCCCCGAGGCGTTTGCTCAAAAATTCCACACCCCGGTCATGCCACAGCAGATTGAGTTTGTCCAACACATCAACGACGTTCTCTACAAAAAGCCATATCTCATTCTGGCCTATGCCCACACCCTCTACCTCGCTCTGTTTGCCGGCGGCAGAATCATGCGCTCCTCCGTCGCAAAGTCCACCGGCCTGTTCCCCAGAGTGAATGGCAAAACAACCGAGGAGGTGGCCATTCTGGGCACAAATCTCTTCCAGTTCCCCATGGTTGACGACGAAAACGCGTTGCGCATGGACTTTAAGCGCCGCTACGAGCTCGCTACCCGCAACTCGCTGACCGAGGAGCAAAAACAAGAAATCATTGCCGAGTCTGAAGAAATTTTCCGCCGCAACATTGCTGCTGTCGAAGAGGTCTCCAATAGAAATCAAAAGGCCATCATGCAGAAGTGGGGCTACAAGGCTGTCAAGGCGCTCTCCATCGTACTTGTCGCCATTTCCATATTCATAGTTTTTGTTCAACTTAGAAAAATCCTTACATTTTACTTTTAGATATATACATACATAAACTTATAAACTTTTTTTTCTTTTAGTATGGTTGTTGTAAAAACAACAAAATGTATATAATCTTAACTTTAATTTTTTTTTAAAAAAAAAAAAAAAAAAAAAAAATAGAATATTATACATTGTTTTACATATTGTCATTATTATCATTATCATTATCATTATCATTCTTCATAAAGCTCACCTGGAATGGGACTGGGAATCTCAAAGTCTAAAGACAAGTATGCCGAGCGCATGGGCGATATGATGCGTACATTTTTTGCTGCCAACTTTAAATTAACTCGGGCAACATACTCCTCCAGCCGCTGCAGCGTTCGACCGGTATGTGTGGCCATGTAGGACAAGGACCCAGGGTTAGGCCACGCGGAGGCTGATGCTGGTGCTGAAGCTGGTGTGGTTGGAATGGAAGTTTTGCTTGGCTTGGGTACAAACCAAACGACGATCGCTAGCACGGCGTGGGCAATGTACAGGTAAAGCCAGCAGCTCATGTAGCCCAGCAGCTGCTCCACAACGTTTTGCCACGAGTATGGCCACAGGGCCGACTTGAGATACATGTTGACGGTCGTCACGATCTCGACGTATTCATGGTCGGTCAAATACAAGTGTAGCGGGTTCGCAACAGGTATCATGAACGACGCTTCTTGCTCTTCTTCATGGTTGCTTGGCTCTGTATCCAAGTCGGTGCCGGAGTTTAACTCCGTATCGGTGTCTGTGTCTGTATTTGTATCTGTATCTGTATCTGTATCTGTATCTGTTTCGGTGTCGGCGTCGGCGTTTGTTTCTGTGTCTGTTTCTGATAGCGACGGGTTCCCGTTTATAGGTTTATTTGATTCATCATGCAATGTTAGATTTGGCTGATTATGGGGGGGGCTTTTCTTGGACTGTTTCCTCCGTTGGCGGGGAGAAGTCCCCCGCCTGGGCCGGGGCTTTTTTTGTTGTTTCTTTCTTCGTTGGGACGTGCGCGAGTGCAAAGCGCCCGGTTCGGAGCCAGGAAAGTATGTCGAAAACTGGGGGACAAGATCGCCATATGTTTGGAACTCTCTGGGGATGCGCACTATTCGGGTCGTCGCGTACCTGTCTTTGGACGAGTGGTAGCAATACGAGTTGGGGAAATGGACCATGAGAACTGTTTTGGGAGGAATTTGGATGTCACCGGGATCCAGGGGTCGGCCCTCCGTCATGTTCGTGGTCGAACGGTTAGTAAGATACCCTAGCTGGGCAAGATAATCTTGGGGGTGTAGAAAGTACTCATGGTAGTTGTAGAACTTGATCAGAGAGGTTGATGCCGAGGAGCTGGGAGATTGTGACGACGACGATGACGATTGCGACGGGTCTGTTGTGTTGGGAACGTCAATGAGTTCAGAAGCTTTTGTCGGTTCATTTGGCGGGGAGGATCCAGACATGGGTGATGTTGTTGGTGTTAGTCGCTACACCAAATCGGTTGGAAATAAATAAAACAAAAGCAGAGAAAATATACGGATCAAGAGTTACAAAAAAAAAACACAAGAGAAGTTGAAGCTAACGTCGGTGTTATTACGCCAGGTGCAATAGCTGAGATTGCGTTACCGGTGCTGATATATAAATGTATATAAATAAATAAATAAATAAATAAATAATCCGTGATAGTTTAAAAAGGTTAGTTGTAAATTGTGTTACAACTATTTTATGTGACAATAAAAAAAAAAATAAATAAAATAAAATAAAATAAAAACAACAACAACAACAATTTCATTATCATCAACAAGAATCTCCTTTTTTTCTATCTTTTATATATATATATATATATATATATATATATAAATTCTCTTAAATATGCCTAGGTCAGTATAGTTACAATTCTTGTATTTCTATTTTTTTTTTTTTTACTGACATTCCCTGATATTTCTAGAGAACTTATCACCATCCAAACAGGCCAGTGCGGCAACCAGATCGGCTCGCAGTTTTGGCAACAACTATGCCTGGAGCATGGCATCTCGCCGGACGGGACGCTGCAAACGTACCCGAACACGACGTCTGTGGGCGACCGCAAGGACGTGTTTTTCTACCAGTCGGACGACACGCGGTACATTCCGCGGGCGCTGCTGATTGACCTGGAGCCGCGGGTGATCAACTCGATAATGGCGGGCAGCCACGCGCGAATATACAACCCCGAGAACGTGTTCATTTCCCCGCAGGGCGGGGGGGCCGGCAACAACTGGGCGGCCGGGTACGAGACAGGGGAGCAGATCAACGAGATCATCATGGACATGCTGGACCGGGAGGCCGAGGGCTCGGACTCGCTCGAGGGGTTCATGCTTCTGCACTCCATTGCCGGGGGGACCGGCTCCGGGCTGGGGTCGTACCTGCTGGAGCATATCAACGACCGGTTTCCGAAGCAGCTGATCCAGACGTACTCGGTGTTCCCGGACTCGCAGCAGGTGTCGGACGTGGTTGTGCAGCCGTACAACTCGGTGCTGACGCTCAAGCGGCTGGCGCTCTACGCCGACTCAGTCATCGTGCTGGACAACGGCGCGCTGGCGCGGATTGCGGCCGAGACGTTGAAGGTGCAGTCGCCGACGTTCGACCAAACAAACCAGCTGGTGTCGACGGTGATGTCTGCGTCGACCAGCACGCTGCGGTACCCGGGGTACCTGCACAACGATCTGGCGTCGATCATGGCGTCGCTGATCCCGCTGCCGCGCTGCCACTTTCTGATGACGGCGTACACGCCCTTCAGCAACGAGACCGTCGACCAGGCCAAGCTCGTGCGCAGAACAACCGTCCTGGACATCATGCGCCGCCTGCTCCAGCCCAAAAACCGCATGGTCTCCACGGGGCAGTCCAAAACCTCCTGCTATCTCTCCATCCTCAACATCATCCAGGGCGACGTCGACCCCACCGACATCCACAAGGCCCTGCTGCGCATCCGTGAACGCAACCTCGCCACCTTCATCCCCACCGCCCCGACCTCCATCCAGATCTCCCTCTCCCGTCGCTCCCCCTACCTCTACAAACCCTCGCCCCACCTCTCTTCTTCTTCTTCTTCTTCTTCTTCTCCTATAAACAACAACAGCAGTTCTTCTTCCCGCCTCTCTGGCCTCATGCTGGCTAACCATACCTCCATCTCTTCTCTGTTCAACCGCACCGTCGACCAGTTCGACCGTCTGTGGAAGCGCCAGGCCTTTCTGGACCCCTACCGCCGCCAGGCCATGTTCGAGAATGGGCTCGGGGAGTTTGAGGATGCGCGCGAGCATGTCCGCGACGTGATCGAAGAGTACAAGCGATTAGAGCAGCGGCCGATGTGAGATGTACAAACAGCTGTATTACTGTATAGATAGATAGATTGATAAATGTCGATGAATAAACTTTTTTTTTTTCTATGTTCCAATTAAAAGATTTAAAAATAAAACAGAGTTATTTTTTTTTTTTAAATTGATCTCACCATATTTTATGTGGAAACTACTTAAATTTGACACGCAAAATTTTTTTTCAACAAATGGATGGGTGTTGTGGCGCAATGGTGAGCGCATCGGATTTCGGTTCCGAATTCTTCCGAAGGTTGCAGGTTCGAGTCCTGTCAACATCGTTTTTTTGGTACACAAAATAAAACTAAAAAGACAAAGTCACGTGGAACCCTTTGATTTCATGTAATTTGGTTGTTTTTTTAATTTTTTTTATTTTTGCAACCAAAAAAAAAAAAAAAAAAAAAAAAAAAATTAAAATTCCTGCTGCTGCTGCTGCTGCTGCTGCTGCTGCTGCTGCTGCTGCTGCTTGTTGTTGTCACTGCTCTTCTACCCTCTTTTTTTTTTTTTTCTAGATATATATATATATATATATCTTCATACACTTTCAAAATAAAAGGCGGGTTCTCTAATTTATTTGCATTCTCAATTCTTACCGCTTTTTTTTTTTTTTTTCTCTCTTTAGTATGTATTTCTCCTTTTATCTGTTTACAGTTGGTGGTGGTGTCAACGATGGAGATGTCCGTTACTGGGCAGACACGACCAACAGAGGGTCGGAACCGGATAACTAACGCGAGACCAATAAGCAGATACACAATTACACCAACCCAGACAAGACAAGACAAAAAAAAACAACAAAAAAAAAAAAATTAAGATAAACAGACAATGTCAGCTCCTAGCACACAAACGTACAAGAACCGGCAGCTGCTTGCCGTCATTGGCGACGAGGACAGCGTGACTGGGCTGTTGCTGGCCGGCATTGGCCAGGTCTCGGAAACGGACGGCGGCGAGAAGGTCAAGAACTTTTTTGTTGTCGACGCAAAGACCTCGCCCGAGGCCTTGGAGACCGCCTTTGTCGACTTTACCGAGAACCGCAAAGACATTGCTGTTTTGCTCATCAACCAACACGTATGTATATATATGTATATATATAATGAGGAAAAGAAAAGACTGTCATTCTAACTCTCTTCTACTGCTCTTTTTTTTTTAGATTGCCGACAAGATTAGATTCCGCGTCGATACTTATACACAAGCCTTTCCGGCGCTGTTGGAAATTCCTTCCAAAGACCATCCATACGGTACGTTTTCTTTTATATTTGTTTATATATATATACATATATATTTATTTCATTTTTTGCTAACATGTGCGTTTTTGTTATTATTGTAGATCCCGAAAAGGATTCCGTCTTGAGAAGAGTCCGCCGTTTGTTTGGCGAATAAACAGACAATTGAATCTTTGTGATTATTCTTTCTTGTTTTGTTCATTTTATATACATATATACATATATATTTGGAATATAATCTTTTATATACCATGTATGTGTAGACATTATTATAATATCTTTAATTTTTAATTTTTATTTTTTTTATTTAAACGACTTGTATTTATATATAACAAAAAAAAAAAAAAAAAAAAAGAAGCGCTTTTTACTATTATTATTATTATTATTATTATTTCTAATCTGTGGCCAATTTGACATCCTCAAATGCGCCTTCAGCTGGCTGGGGCTTGTCGTCGTTGTCGTCATCTTTAGACTCAGTAGAGTCTTCAGTCGCAGACTTTTCCACCTCAACTTCCTCGGGACTCACAACCTGGATAACTGGGGGAGAAGACGACTCCAATTTATCAGCAGTATCTTTATCATTGTCATCTGTAGCTGTAGCTGTAGTTGTGGCTGTGGCTGTGGCTGTGTCCAAATCAGAAGCGTCATTGTCTGCTAATTCGTCCTTGCCATCTTCCTTTTCAGCCGTAGTAGTTGTTAATGGAACAGACTCAAATTCAGAGCTGGCCTCGTCTACTTTTGTTGTTGCCGTAGCTGTTGTCGTTGTGGATGCGGTTTCTGCTTCTGCTTGTGCTTCAGGGGCTGTTGTAGTTTCGGTATCTTTCTCCAGTTCTGTTGCCGCCGCCGCCGCCGCCGCAGGTGTGGCCGCTGACGGTAGTTCTGATGCTGCGTCTGATGCTGGTTCTGATGCGGTTGTTGCTGAAGTTGGTTCGGTTACTGGCGCTGGCGCTGGCTCTGGTTCTTGTTCTTGTTCTTGTTCTTGTTCTTGTTCTAATTCTGATGCAGGTGCAGACTCTTGTGCTGACGCTGACGCTGACGCTGACGCCGGTTCTTGTTCTTGTTCTTGTTCTTGTTTTTGTTCTTGTTCTTGTTCTTGTTCTGGTATTGGTTCTGGCGATTGTGCTGGCACAGACTCTGAAGCAGACTCTGTCTTTGGCATTTCACTCGCCGCCGTTATACTCGAATTGGTCTCAGCAGACGCCAGCTTGGCCGTCCTTTTAGAGTCCTTGTCGTCGTCGTTGTTGTCACCTTCTTCTTTTTTTTCTTCTTCTGCTTCTTCCAGCTCAGGCTCCTCAGGAACCGGCTCAGCAAAGCCCCCAGATCCCACGACTGGCGTGGACAGAGGAGAATCTTGAATCTCAGAAACAGTCCGCTGGTGTCGGGACGTGTTGACAGGAGGCAATTGAGACGCAGCAGCACTGCCATTGCTGTTGCCCTGTTGGGGACCAGTGGTTGCGGTGGTGGCAGCACCGGCACCGGCACCGGCACCGGCACCGGCACCAGCACCAGTGGCAAGAGATGCGGGCTCGGCGGCGGCCGGCGAGCTGCCTGTCGCGACGCTCTGGGCGGCCGAAGCGGCGGCAGAGCCTGCGGCGGGCAGAGAGGAGGTGCCGTACGAGGATGCGCGGGGCCGGTTAAGGGGGGGCCGGAGTTTGGGGTCAGCGTCGAGGTAGTATGCGCGGACGCCGACGAGGCGGCGCTCGGACTCGCAGGCCTTGATCCACTCGGGCCGGACGACGGGGATGTTCATGTCCTGGGCGCGCTTCCACTGGGGGCCCTCGCCCACGGTGCAGATGAAGTGCGTCGTGTCCAGCTTGACCGTGTCCTGCAGGGGCTTGGCACCAATCTTCTTGATGGTCTCCTCGAGCTCGGCCCGCGTGATGTCGGTGTCCTCCAAATCGCCGAGACAGATCGTGATGCCTGTCAGGTCCGTCATCTTGTGCGTCCGCACCTCCACCTCGTCAGACTCAAAGGTGCCGCCGGTCGTGGCCAGCACCAACGAGAACTTGTACACCGTGTTGATGGCCAGGCCCGAGAGCTTGGTGGCGGTGCGCTTGAGCGGGTTGGGGATGACGCCGAAGCGCGAGCCGTTCTTGTAGAGCGTCAAGGAGAGGATGTCCGAGGTGGCCACGTCGATCGGGTCCCAGCCCAGCACGATGCTTGTTTGCGTGACGTTGTTGACGTAGAGATTGGGCTTCTTGGGATACTCGGTGCCAAACGTGTGCAGGATTTCGTCTTGGATGTTGGTGAAGATGCTGTTGTCGAGCTTCTCCATCTTGAGGTCGCGCTCGCACGAGATCTTGACGATAGACCCAGCCTCGACATCGGGAGGTAGGAGTATCGTGGGGAATTCTATGAGATGGTGTTCTTTAGTGAGAAGAAGAGCGAGAGAAGCGTCAAGCTTTCCCACGGTGAGAGAGACTTCTACCATGGTAATTGTGTGTATGGATGTATATATATATATATATATATATATATATATATATATATGTGTATAGAATGAAAAAAACAAACAAGAAAAACTGAGAGAAAAAGAAACAATGATGGGTATTTATTTTTTATTAAAAAAAAAAAAAAAAAAAAAAAAAAAAAGGGATCTATAAAACCTTCACCGTATATTAATGTATGTGGAGAGCGTGGATATTTTCTATTAATAAAAAAAAAAAAGAAAAAAAAGGGGTGTAACTAAAAAAAAAAAAAAAGTTTATACGTGGTCACACAAAAAAAAAAATAAAAAAAAGTTGTTACAGACGACAAATGTTGTAATGTCACACAAAAACACTGATAATGCCACGGGGTGTGCACCGGAGAGCAAATGCAACAATCAACTCATGTGGGAAAAAAAAAAAAAAAAAGACTTTGAACCGGTCACTCGGGTCAAAAAGAACGCATCACCATTTATATGTATATATATATAACCTGGTTCTCAAGTACGGAAAGAATATATACTCAACGTCTCCACTGCATGAACTGTACATATATATAGCCCATGGGATCCTTGGATCAGTCCCGGAAACCACAACACAGGCCTTGTACGTTCATGTGTTCTGGCTAATATGATATCACTATTCCAATGTATTGTTATAAGAAACTGAGTGTATATATATATAAATATCACTTGTTCTTTTTCTTTCTTTCTTCTATTGTTGTTTCTCTCTGTAATAATCATCACATTCCATTTGAATCATACCAACATTGTTTCTACCCAAGTAAAATAAAAATAAAAAAAAAATTTTTTTTTTTTAAAATGCCCCACCCAAAGCATCTACAAAGCAACAGTTTTGCCGTTCTTGCGTCCGATATGCCGGAGGAGGAGGAGATATTGTACGACGGGGAGTATCCCGAGGAAGCGGCAGAGTTTATCGAGATTCTCAAGGACCCCAGCCACGACGGCAAGACGCTGCTGCTGGTTCCGGACCACGGGACGGCGGACGCGCTGGTGGGCGCCATGACAACAGGCTTGCGGTACAAGCAGGAACGGGCGAGCGCCAAGGTCAACAGTAACAGAGAGGGGGGCAGAAGAGCAATGGTGCCGGGGCTCAAATGCAACTTGCAAGTGTCTCCGGGGGGGATCTTTAAGGCGTGCGACTACCACATTTTTGAGCCGCAGTACTATCCCTATGCCACGTTCAAGCTGAAGGACAAGAAGCAACAACAACAACAAGAAAAAAATGGGTTGGGGAGATTGGTTTTGTTTGACAGCAGGAACCAACTGGACATTATTGACGGGATACTGGATGAGGGCAAGACGGTCTCGAGGGTGCGGATCAAGATCGAGGTGGTGTTGGAGTCGAGAAGCCAAAGGGCCAGGCGATTGCAGCAGGACCAGAAGAGAAATGAGAGCCAGGGCCAACGCTCGTCGACTGGCGTACTTGGGGCACTCAGCAGCATGCTTTTCGGAACAGACAAGTCTAAAAACGAGTCCAAAGACGAGTCTAGAGAAGAGTCAATTGATGAACCCACGGTGTGCGGAACAGTCGACGCGTATGTTTGGAACGGCAACTCGATTGCGGGGGAATGGGAGCTCATCGACTGACATGAGTCCGGTGCATGCTGGGATCTACCGAGACGGCGCGTAGATCAGAGAACCAGAGTTATTATTAGTACTTGATATTCAACTTGAATATTTACACAATCAATTGAGAAATAAAAAAAAAATAAATAAATAAATCAATGGAGGTCTTTATTTTATAATTTATTTTAAATATATATATATAAATATACATATGTCCTTTTTTTTTTTTTTTACCTGTTTGGGCTTTCAACGTTTCTCTTGTTCAAATGCTGCTGTTGTTTTGTATGCGACGTTGTTGTGTGTCAAAAAAAAAAAAAAAAAAAAAAAAAAAAAAAATAAACAAATAAACTTTTATTTATTTTTTTTATTTCTCTATCTTTCTCACCACCAAAAAAACAATATATATATATATATATATATATAAAAGCGAATTCCACCTTTTACCACACAATACTTTTTTTTTTTTTTTAACATACTAAATAAATAAATAAATAGATAAAAAATGAACTTTGTCCGTGCGCCATCTCAATTCTCCACCACCGCCTTTGCGCGCCAATGGCTACGGCCCTCCGCCAAAGCTTCGTCCGCCGCGTCGTTCTTCTCAACAACCTCCGCCGCCCGCAGCAACATTGCCCGTATGACGCTTGTCGGCCGCGTCGGCAACGACATTGTCGTGTCCCGCTCCAAAAACGACAGAAACTACATCTCCTACAGCTTGGCCGTCAACACAAGCAAAGACCTCACCTCCTGGTTCAGAATCGCTGTCTTTGACGAAAACCAGATCTCCTTTATGGAAAACTATGTTAAAAAGGGGTATGTTGGTTTTATTTTATTTTATTTATATATATATATATATATATATATATACTAACCTGCTTTTTTTTTAAAAAAAAAAAAAAAAGAAACCTTGTCTTTGTCGAAGCTAATGCTTCTAATCAAACATACATGGTCGACGACAAGAAAATCACATCATTGAACTTAGTCCAACGTAAGTTTTTACTTTATATATACCTATATTTTTTCTTTATTTATTTATATATATGATTATCAAACTAATGCTTTTTTTTTTTTTTTTTAAACAAAATTTAGAAAATATCAGCAAGATTTATACTGGAAAACCTCAGGGTGACTATGTAGCTGAAGAATCCACCGAAGAGATCGTCGAATAAGCTGATCTGGTAATCAATTCAAACAATTCTTTTAATTTTTTTTTTTCTTAGTGTTAGTTATATTTCAAATATATATATATATATATATTTATTTTATTTTTTTTTAATTTTCCTTGTATTTGTTAGTGTCTTATGTAATCTCCACCCTTAATAGTTTTTCCACCCCCAATATCAATATTACCATTTATTTCTTCTCATCAGTATTGTCGCTACTAGAAATTGGCTCAATGGATACCACCAAACTTGTTCTCTTTTTTTCGTGATCAGAATCCTCACTCTTGCTGTTGTTGTTGTTGTTGTTGTTGTTGTCGTCGTCATCTTTCTTGTCAAAAACAGCTTCTCCGTAATAGTACACGACCGACTCCTGATTTTCAATGCTCTGGCCAGCAGAGAACTTGTTCAGTTGTGCCCGGTGACGTTCATCTTTTGATATCTCGTCAAGTTCATACCCTTGTCCAGGAGTGCCTTCAGAATTGTATCCTACATACCCATAGTTGCCTGTATATATACTACTATTACCACCATGGCTTTCTAGCTTGGAATTGGTTTCCAAGCCACTTCCTGGAGCCCCATACCCAAGCCCATTTAGTATCTGATACCGTGGATTAGAACTAAATATTATATCATTTGATCCGCTTCGATCCATCTCAAATTTTGTAGTGTCCGAGTCGGGTGATTGCAAAACAGAATGTCCATACCCGCTCTTTAATTCCCCGGTTTGAGTAGTGTCTGTTAGGTTTAAAACATCGTCGCCTTGTACTTTTTGAGAAATAGACATGGTTGATGTGGGTGTGGTGGGAATGTTATTGTTGTTATTGTATTTAACGTTTTCTGTTCTCAATACAACCAGGGGAGCCTGTTTGTTGAGTCCAATGATAGATTCCTCGTCACCATAATTAAAATATGCATTCATTTGGCTTTCATCAATGAAATCTGTGTTGCTGCTGTTGTTACTGTGACGTTGATAATTTTGGAGACTCGTGACTTGTGTTAAAACGCCTCCATCTTTGACATCACCGCCATAGTTACCACCATTGCTACTACTGTCATTGTCATTGTCATTGTCATTATTATTATTATTATTATCTTCATGTCTTCTGCTATTTCTGATTGATCGAAGATATTCTTGAGGGAGAACAATCTTGTTTTTGTTTGCCTTTCTGCGAGTCCAGAAATCCTTGACCCATTGGGGCAAGAGATATTTGGCCACAAAACTGCTGATGGCGTTACCGAATTTGCGTACGATCCAGCCAACCTTCAAGATATCGAGGATTTTCATATAAGTCATACGGGCCTCGGAGCCCAAGCCAAACATGATGAAGGCTACGTATGCAAAAGTGCCGTACATCCAGCGATCCAAGAAGAGAGAGCCGTCGTAAGGCAGGTAGACAATAGTGTTTATGTTTTTGTGGAATTCTGTCCAGGAATAGTAGTAAATTTTGCCCGAGAGTAATCTGGAAATGACAATGTATAGAGAGAGGGGGAGAGTGGTTGCAATGATGATAAAGTCAAAGCCCAAAAGACGGATGAACTGAAAGGTGGACATGCCACTGTCATTGCAGGCCAAGATATCACCAAAGTCCTTTTTGTGACGATAGCAACCGTGGGCGGCCTTGAGGGCAAAGTAAGCGGCGGCAAAGGACCAGATGGGCACCCACATTGCGTTGATAACAATGGCGACCCAACTGGGGACCATCATCAAGGTGCATCCAAAGTATTGAGCGATAGCGAAGCGGTAGGGTTGGATGATATAAATGAGGCCGACCTGGATGATGGGGTGGGTGATACAGATGATGACGTCGATGATGATTTTTTTCTTTGTAGCGAAATAAAGGGGCGGTCCTTGGGAAGAGATGATGAGCGAGAGATTGCGGGTGATTGCTGTGATGCCACACACAAAGCCAGTTGATGCCAGTAGCTGAGCTCTTGTGTCGATATCACAGTAAACAGCGCCGTCCCATTTCGTGAACCAGTTTGCGCTGCTCCATATGGACGAGCTTATGAGGTTGCTGAGGTTGAGATAAAAGAGACAGGACATGGACCAGACGAGTGGGAAGTCGACACGCCGTTTGGGCAATGCGAATCCTCGTTGGCTAGCACCCCAGCGAGCCAAACCTGAATGCAGCAGAAGAACAGTGACGAGCAGTGTCAAACCAACCGCCGAAAATGCCGGAATTGATATACCCATTATTATTATTATTATTATGAATGAATATGAATATATATAAAATAAAAAAAGCAATATAAAAATAATAGTAGTAATAATAATAATAATAATAATAATAATAAAAAGAAAGCAAATGATTTTTTTTTTTAAAAAAAACAGGGAATTATTTATATATTTATATATTTATTTATTTATATCACAATCAACATTTCCATTAGACTTTTTCTCCACTACAAAATCTCCTCACATCTCACCCTAGTCATTTACTTAAAAAAGTAATCATCAAGATTCTTGTCAATAAATTTATCCTATCAAAATCTTAAATATATATATATATATATATATATATATATATATATATATATGTGTTGGTGTAGTTGGGTTGAAAAAATTTCCTTTTTGGGACATCAACAAACTTATCCTCATATAAAGTCAAGATTTACCAAAATTGGCTACCAACACAAACAATTTCACTATATCTTTTTTTTTTTTTTTTTTTTTTTTTTTTTTTTTTTCTATATAAATAAATAAATAAACCCTTGATCCTGGTAAATAATAATGGTAATTAATATATAAATCAATAACTAAATCAATATCTCACATTTATTATTATTAGAGAATATTGGACGCTTTGAGCTTCTTGAGAACGTATTGCTCAAACTTCTCTTCTCGCTCAACAAGCGATATATCCCGCCAAAGAACCATGTGCCCAATGGCCAAAGATATCTCATCAATCCCCTCCTCACGATCCTCAATGGTCCGCCCAGCCACCATCTGGAATATCGGCCACGAATGAAGTTGCCCAGATGCCGCCGAGATTCGGCACTCCCCAACTCGGCTGATAATGTGGTACAGCTCCTCAATCTCTGGACTCAAGATCTCCTCCTCCCCGTGCATAATCAGAATCCCTCCCGAGGGGATCGCCTTGGACCACCACTCCTTGGATTTGCACATGCCCGGGTTTTCATATACATGTAATATTCCCTGGGGTAGGTTTGTCAAGGCTGAGGCTGACATCAGTCGGCCGTATTTCTTGAAAAATGACGGCTGCATGTAATCAGCCGTATTTCGAATCCCCTCCAACAGACTCTCATTCTCATTAAAAGCCTTGCACACGGGTGAAATAAACACAGCGGCATCTGGCTTGTTTGGAATCACTCCAGATACGTGATATGCTGGTCTGGTGATATGTAACAATAGCCCCAGTCCTAAGCTTGCTCCATTGGAGTCTCCCATAAGTACAACGCGTGATTCCGGATGCTCCTTTTTGATATAGTTCCAGCCTAGCGATGTTTGTGATAGCTGCCCAGCATAGCTTGTCATTGGTATATGCACATAATCAAGAATAAATACTGCCGGGTTTCTAAACCCTTGAAACTGGAGTGAATAAATCAGTTTAACTAAAAACTCTACATACAAGTAGGGAGAAGCAAATACATTTCCTAAATATAAGTTAGTATTTTTAAGGAGAATATATATATATATATTATAGTATTCAAACTTACCACCCCCATGAATATAATAAATAATAACATCATATTCTTTTCCTCTTTGAGGGGATCTTAACCATATTCCTTTAGTTAATCCCTAATTTTAGTTCAAATATATATATATATATATTATGTTAGTAAAATTAATCAAAATAATAACATAGAAAAAAAAATATAATAGATATTTACATCTTCATAGGGCTCAAATACGGTATCACCAATATAAGCGGCACCACTGCGCCAGCGGCGAAACAGATAAAAACTCGACCAAACCTCCTTGGAATAGAACACAAACCCGGCCGTGGTGGAATTGATGTTGCTCATGGACCACCGAAGAAACTGAGCAAGACCAAATTCTAGCCACTTGGTTCGGCGGGCAAAAACAGACTGCTTGTCCAAGGGTGTGAAAATGCGTTGGCGGAGTATTTGATAAGGTAAATAAATGGCTATAATAAAAAAAAAAAAAAAAAAAAAAATTAAAACTCTCGTCCTCCTCCCATAGTCGTATATATATTAGTATAATATATATATATTTGATTATTTTGCCTCTTATCATCATCGTCCTCTCTCCCTTCCAACTGCATCATCTTCATCAAATATCTACCAAAAAAGTAAACGAATCCAAGAACTAGAAACATATATGGGGCTAATCCCACTCGGCGGATAAAGTAGAACGAGACCAAGCACCCGTACGTCACAATGTCCAAAGTATTGATTTCTTTCATTGAGACAGATTTAATAATAATAATTTAAAAAATTCAATAACTTGTTTTTTGTTTTGAAAATCTTTTTATCACAATTTATAGGTAATGGAGAAAAAAAAAAAAAATTAAAAGAAGAAGAAAAAGAAAAAAAAAAAAAAAAAAAAAACAAATAAATAAATAAATAAAGAAAATTATAAATATTGGTATTCTCATAAAAAAAAAAACGTAACGAAACGAATGTTTTGATATCAATCTATAATAACATCATAATAATACAATATTTGGTATGTTGAGGAAAAGCCCATTTTTTTTTTTCCCCCGCCCTCACTTTGAGGTTTCTATAGCATTTTTTATTTTATACACAGTCAGCAAAGCAAACCTTCTGCCCGCGCCCGCTTGATCTCAAACGTTTTGGACTCGTAGACCTTGCACAGATCCACCGGCACTCCAGCTCTTCTCAAAATGTCGATCCAATACATTTGTCGCTCGCTCAACCGGTCATGTTCCGATTTGACTAAAAAGATGAAAAAAAAAAAAAAAAAAAAAAAAAAAAAAAAAAAAAAAAAAAAAAAAAAAAAA
>JAKTYK010000080.1:0-16080 GCA_030578655.1 Magnusiomyces starmeri
AAAAAAAAAAAAAAAAAAAAAAAAAAAAAAAAAAAAAAAAAAAAAAAAAAAAAATTTTAAAAATTAATTTTTTTTTTTTTTTTAAAAAAATATGGTCGGGTTGTTACAAAAGTAAAACGTGTAACAAATTGAGTACCGGGGACTTTGTAACAACGGGCGGTTCACCAATATTTGTTTATTTAAGAAAAAAAAAAAAAATTTTGTTACTATCATTTTTGTTATTATTGTTATTATTATTATCATCATCGTCGATATAACAACAATGCCCGATTCAACATCTCCTGATTCACAGAAACCCGGCTCACCGTCGCCGTCGTCGCAATCGTCTTCTTCTCAGAGTACTCCCGAACCTATGGGCAACGATTCCACATCCCCTTCGCCATCATCTCCTAAACCCCCTCAGACACCCCCACATCAACCTAAACAACAAACAACTCCCCATCTTCATCATCACCGTACAAGATCGTCCTCTTCGGCTTCCTCAGCGTCCTCCTCCCGCCCCTCTACCCCCCAGCGGCGGCGGCGGCGGTCCAGCACCGCCTCCATGTCTTCTCTGAGCTCCGATGAAGGCTCAATACCCCCCTCTCCCTCACTAACTCCCTCCAAGTACGGCACCGATTCGGGGCCCTCTGCGTCTTTCTCAATATCTGGTGGCTCGGCCCCCCCGTCCGCGTCGTCAACGTCATCGGCCACGGCCTCCTTTTCTACTACCCCCAAGCCCCTGCCAGGACACCCTGCCAACATCTTTCGAAATCTGCTGATCATGGAGGAATCCCTACGGCAAGAATACATTGCTCTACGCAAAACTCGCCGTAAATATCTCCTGTTCAATCTCCTGATGGCCGGTCTCACCCTCTACTTCTTCTACTGCGTCTTCATCGACCCTTCTATCTACAGAGTCATTCATTTCTTCAATCGCCTGTTTCTCATGATCTTTGTCATCACCATCATCTTATTCTACATCTCCGGGTCCCATCGGAAAACCATGGGGTCGTCGCGAAAGTTCATTTACAATGCAAACAAAGGCATGCGTGAGTTCAACATCAAACTAGTCCGAATCCCCCAAACATGGTTTGAAACCTTTGCCGATTGGTTCTGGTCTCCTGCATACTCCTCTCGCCCTGGCTGTATTGTCAAGCTCGTGTTGAGCCCCCGCGTGTTTAATCCTGACATTATAGAAGGTTGGGAGGTTTACCGCCTGCAATATTGGTCTAAAGAGCATTCTAAAAGTCAAGCAAACTCGTCCACTTCGTCATCTTCATCGTCATCGTCATCGTCATCGTCATCGTCACCTTCAACAACCTCCTCAACCACTAAACCTCTTAGAAAATCTTTTATTTCTGGTAATAGACCTTCTTCCGCTTCGTTGAAATAGATTTATTAATGAACCCGAATTTTTTTTTTTTTTTTCTATAACTTTACACGATTAATGTCCTTTTTTTTGAATGATTCTTATTATGAGCTAAGAATATAATATTTATATATATATATATTTATTTATTTATTTACTTAAATCCAATATCTACAATATGTTGGGTTTTCTTAATGTAATTTTTTTTTTATTTCTTTTTTATGGTGAGTTGTCACTATTTATTTATTTATTTATTTATTTATTTTTTCTGTGTTTTCCCACCTTGAACCTGGTTCCTTTTTTTTTTTCCAATATATATGTATACACGAGTTGACAATGCCATATTCTGCTATATCTTCTTTAAAAAGTCCAACCGACTCGGGTAACATTGGAGCGTCGGACCCGGCTAAACTCAAAAAAGACGTCGACCATGCCGCCTCCATAGACGATCTGCGAATAGCTCTGCACCAAGTCAACATGGCTCGTAGTTCTATCGATACCTCTCTTCAACGCTACGTTTCGTCCACATCGCTAACCCACTCCAATCAAGCACGTAAACTAAACATGCTCAAGGCACAACTGGGCTCGGCTCTTTCTACCTCCCATGATCTTCTCTCTACCTTGTCGTCCGCCTCATTTGTTGCTTCCTCGCTTGCCGTTAAAGTGCGGACCCTAGATATGGAGCAGTCCCGGGTCAAAGAGGCTTTGAAATATATCAACGATGTAATTGAACTCAAACAAGCCGTCCAAGGTGTCCATCATGCCATGGAGGTGCGAGACTGGGAGCGGGCGGCCAATTTCATAGCGAAAACCCGCCAGCTCTCTCCGTCCTTGGTCCGAGGGAACTTTGCCAAAGCAATGGTTCCCAGTGCAGAATTACCCGATTACCCCGAAGAAACCCTTGAGCAGGCGTCCGAGGCCTTGGGACAGATCTTTTTGCGCGAATTCGGCAAGGCCGCCGCTGAAAAAAACATGGAGTCTCTCACTAGATACTTCAAGCTTCTCCCCCTCATTGGCAAAGAAAAGGAAGGCCTACACGTGTATGCCAAATTCATTTGCGGAATCATCACAACCCAATCTAGACAGCGCATCCAAGCCGGCACTTCGGATCTGCCTATGTTTTATGCTTTGACAATGACTAGACTCTTTGAAAATATAGCCACTATTGTCAACCAGCACGCGCCCATAGTTGAGCGCCATTACGGTAAGGGCAGAATGGCCCAGGTGCTCGAGAAAACTCAAGATGAGGCAGACAGCCAAGGCGGGTTAATTATAGATACCCTCTGGGACGAACGTAATATAGAACGCGTTTTGATCGAGGTTCAAGGATACGCATTCCCTCATCTTGTCAACAGCTTTCTTTCCGGTGAATCATCATCATCATTATCATCATCGGCTACAGCAGTCTCCTCAGTATCAGCATCATTACCGTCATCTATTCGTAGAAACAATTCTCCGGGCTTCAACGCAGGTAGAAACTCTACGGATGTCGGTGGAGGAGGTGTTTCCGAGACCATTGATCTTAAACACGTGGGGGATCTAATCCGCGAACTCTCCGTCATATTAAACCGCTGGTCATTGTACCGGAAATTCCTGGGCATCAAGTGGTTTGAGTATTCCGGCCAGTCCAACATCTCAAGCACCGGGACTATGCATATGCCCGAACTTATTGTCAACTGCAACTTTGCCAAAAAGGTCTCGTCCAAAATAGTCCCCGCCTACCAAACTCTGTCGACTTTTGCGTTCCGCCGGTCTCTAGAAAAGGCCCTGCAGCTCGAAGAAATACCCGACATCACGTCTTCATATTCGCACGAGTCACCTCTTTCCACGTCTCTTGTAGAGGACTGCATGTACATGCTCAAAATCCTGCTGCAGCAAACCATTGACACGGGCGAAATGGTTCTCATAAAATCCTTCATTTCGGCCGCAAGAAGAATCCTGGAGTCGGATTTCATTGGCGCCATACAGCGGAAACTCCGGGATGAGGCCCCCCGGGCCGTCTCGGCCACAGCGACGTTCAGCTCCACCACCGCATCGTCGGGATCGGGGTCTTCGGGCCTCGTTTCCCGACTGTCCACACCGCCCCCGGGGAACTCGGGAGGCATCGCGGGGTCCGGCGTCGGAGGCATGTCTGGTGGCGGCCACGGCAGCGGGCTCATTGGCCACAGAACCGGAGGCATATCTGGTCTGAGTGGCCACGAGGAGGTCCGGCTCTTTAACTTTTTGGTGTATCTCAACAATCTCTACGTGGGCTCGGAATACACAGCCCGAATCGTGCGGGAGGCAGCTTACGAAGAAAGTTTGCCGTTTGAAAACGACGCGTCGGACGCCCATGAGCAGCTGCTGGCCTTTGTGCAGAGCTTCAAGCATCGGTGCGAAGAGCTCACCGATGACGGAATCCAAGTGGCGTATTCCCAAGTCATGTCTGCGCGCATTCGGCATCTCGCAAACAATCTGTTTAAGGAAAACGACTACATGCTGAGTCCTACCGAAAAAGATGCCGACGCACACGGCAGCATGTCTCATGTGGATGCCGTGTTCAACAAGGAATGGAACGTCATAAAGAGCGGGTTTGCTCGCGTGATGGCGCCGCCACTGTATACCAAGCTGCTGGGCCATGCCGCAGGTCTACTTTCTCGAACCCTCGAGAAACGCATATGGTCTCTTGAGGGCAAGGTCAATGAGCTTGGTGCCGTCCAATTGGACCGCGACGTCTCCCGCATAATTGCCACCGTCAGCACCGGCCAATACAGTTTAAGAGACAAGTTTGTGCGAGTGGCGCAAATTGTTATGATCATCGGCCTAGACGATGTAGAGGAAGAAGAAGGCGTGTCTTGGGTTCTTGACGACGCCGAAAGACAGCGGGCTAGATTGATAAGAGTAGAAAGACGAGAGTTGAATTTTTAATCAAGTGAAATAGATAATAATAATAAATGACCTGTTTTACTATGTATGTATATATACTATATATTATTATTCTTTATCGGCGAGTTTTTCTAAATTCTCGCGAATGTGTTCTGGTATTGGTTTCTTGTCCATGGTTATCCGCATGGAATCTGTAATTCCAACAAACTTTGGATGTGCACCTTCGTCACACTTTGGACCCAAGGGACAGAACCCGGCCAGATACCTTGTACATATTGTTTTCCGAATGTGTCGTTTGGGACAGTCGGGCCCCAGTTTACAGAACCCCTTTTCGTAATTTGGACACGGGGCGATTTTGCTGAGGGGATCGATATGGAGGTACAAGCAATCGGGGGACTGTGTGCAGAAGCCGTTTTTGGAGAAGAAGAGGCACTCGGGCATTTTGCGGAGGTTGTATTCGTGGAGAAACTCGCAGCTATCGCCCTTTTTGCACAGCCCGCGCAGCCAGTGCTTGCACACAATCTTGTTCGAGTACGACGGCAGAATGTGCTTGTCGGGACACTCCTTCCCCCGCGGGCAGTTGCCGTGCGCATAGAACCGGCAGATCGGCCGGTTGGGGTCCAGCCCGAACCGGTGCTCCTTCCGCAGGTACGGGTCGAAGCTGAACGTCAGCCCAGACGTGTCCGGGTGGAAAATGCTGTTTGTTCGCGACGCAGGCTGACCAGCAGCAGCAGCAGCAGCGCCAGTGGCGCCTGCCGTGGCCGTCGACGAGGGTATCGGTGCCGCCGCCGTGGATAATGCTACTACTGGGGGGGTGGGGGTGGTGGATGTGGGCGGTATTGATGACGAGCGCATGGCGTTTGCAGAGGCATAAGGGCCCTGCATGGGGCCAGAAAACTGATGGTTGTTTATGGAATGCGGTAATGTAGATGTCGACATGATGATTGTATATATAAATATATTTATATATGTTTATATATATATATCAGACAGAATTATAATTATCAGGTTTCGAAACCGATAAAAAAAAAAAAATATTAAAGATTGAAGATGATTTTAAATATATATCGTACAAGGGTTAGGGGAGTATCTGTTTATATAGGAGTATAAGTCCCCATCACCACCATTGAGGGTCAAAAAAAAAAAAAAAAAAAAAAAAAAATTGCACCTCCAATTTTCAGATCTCGACAATTTACAACAGCAACCGCATTATTAGAAGAAATAGGAGTAATTATCACAGCTTTTATAAAAGTTTTAGAACTTCTACTGCTGCTTATTCTGTATCTTATTTCTCTGTTAAGGAATAAGGGTCATTCTTGTCTTAATTGGTTTCTTACACCTTTAGAATTTCAGTATGGAATACAATTCAGAACCTGAACAACTTCCTGAAATAACATCAGAAGTATGCTTTTTTTAGTTTTTTTTGATCCCGCAAGTAATACATGTATATATTATTCGAAATACAGTAGGAATTAACTTATATATATATTATCTATATTCTGTTTTCTAGGATTGGGGTTTAAAAGCTATTGGCCCCTCAGAAGGTATAAACTTATTCAACTCAGATGATTCAGACACTCTACCGTCAGACGTATGGCTGAACCTTTTCGCCATTGGAAACAAGCGAAATCTGCTAGTTGCTGCAAAAAATACTAGTAAGTGTGATCTTGATATATATATATATATATATATATATATATATATATATATATATATGTTTCAAAATACTAATGTTTGTTTATAGCTCTTTCTATATTTAACCTTGATACCGTTCGACAGGCTGCTTTAGATAACCAGCCTGAACCCCCCAGCCCAAAACTCACTACATCAACATCCTCGCCCATAAAATATATTTCGTTATCAAGTAATGAGCTACGCGTCGTTGTTTTGACTCTTGATAATGCAATTACTTCATACTCCGTTGAGAGTCTCAATAACCCTACAGTTATCGTTGAACCGTCATCTCAAACTACAATTTCCCAGCTCTTTTCTCAACCAAAGCACGCCTCCAAGTTTGCAATTTTGAAATCAGACGGAGACGTCGATCTTATTGACATACATACCAAGGAAAACATACCAATCAGCCAAGGATGCAACGCCCTCTCCTTTTCGTGGTCTCCATCGGGCGACTCCTTTTACATCGTTTCTAAAGAAAACAATTCAATTGCCCAATTCTCACTTACCAAACAACAGTTACAAACGTTCAGCATGCCTCCAAACATTGAAGAGTCCTATATCCCCATCTACATTTCTGCCGTGTCCTCTGAATTGCTACAACTCGTGGTTTCTTCCACGGAATCAGAAGACTACAAAACCTATTTGATCGAAATAGATACCCAACCCTCAACGTTAACTGCCCAATGGCTAGAACCCAGCCCCCCATTTGGCGATCTTGAAAGAACCCCTGCTTGGTACTCAGTTGCCATCAACAAATGGCGAACAGACGATTCAAACACACAGCAAGATCCTTTGGACTCTTTCACCCAAGTCATGGTGACAGCCTCTGCTCAATCTTCCGACGTGTCTTTGTTTACAAATAAGGTTTTTATAAGCTTTGCCGACGATAGCTTAAATGCAACTTTACCCTTTGACGACGAGCAAGAGATATCGCCCGTAGGAATGGGCATTGACTTTTCGAGTACTCTTGAAGTGGACCAGCCTTATACTGGTGCAGAGAACGCTGCAGTGCCTCTTCCCATTGTGTGGGTTTTCAACAGCAAAGGCAGTGTCAATATGTGGCACATTGTAAACAAATCTTACATCATCAAGAAGGTGATTTCGTTGGCTCCTGTTCAACAGTACTACGAGGAAACATATTTTGATTCACAACCCGAAAGCGAAATGGAACAACCGACAGAAACTCGTGTTGAAGAGAAAGGTGAGGTGTTGTTGGATGCTAAGCCACAGGAACCTTTGGACCAGCAGGCGTCAGAAATTAAATCCGAGGAAAAGCAAGAAGATATATCTGAAGAAACCTGCGAGGAAAAGCCCGAGGAAAAGCCCGAGGGAAAACTTGAGGAAAAGCCCGACGAAAATCTGGAAGAAATGTCTGAGGAAAAATCCGAGCAACAGCCTGAGGCAAAGCCTGAAGAAAACCCCGAGGAAACCACCGAGCAACAGCCTGACGATGAACCTGAAAATAAAATCTTAGATACCAACACAGATAAAGAACAAAACTCTACAACTCAGGACCAGACATCGAATACCCAAGATGAATGTGCCAATATATTATTAGATTTAAAGATATCAGATAAGAATTCTGCAACTTTGCAAGAGCCATCTTCATCTAATCTAGCAGCCCTTGACTCCCCTACAGAACAAAACCCGTCATCTACAAACATTTCAAAAGATTCTGATGCTGAAACTACGTCTAATACTGAATCTCGGTCAGGAATATTTGATCCATTTGTTTCGTCTTATGAACCCCCAACACCAAATAAAGAAATTACGCCAGAAGATCACAAATTAGATTTTGGCAAACCAGCGTTTGCTAGTAACCCATCTAGTGGCTCCGACATACCAATTGATGAAGACATTGGTATTAATTTGGGAAGTTTATCTGGTTTAACCATAGATGACACAGATTCACCAAAACCAAAGGTTGCCGATTCCAGTGAGGATAACAAGTCAAATGATACTGACTCTAGCAGATTTGGACTCAATCGTAAAGAAGAGACTGAAATGTCTGACCATGTTTCCGAAAACAGCAGTTATTGTCACGTTGATAGCCAAACAAGCGACAATGATGTCGACAATTTTGATAATTTTGAGAAAGCTGACAAAGACAATAATAAAATCACTGAAGAGACTCCTACAGGAGAAGAGAAAGTTGCTGAAGATAGCGTGCCTCTTACACGCCGTATTTATGTAGAAGCTGAAACTCAAACTGAGGAGCCAGAGCCAGAGCCAGAGCCAGAGCCAGAACCAGAGCCAGAGCCGGAACAAATAAATTGTTCTGACTACTTTTACAGCAGTGAAGAGGAAGATGATGAAGATGAAAGCGAGGATTATGATGAAGACGAAGACGAATATGAGGACGAAAACTCAGAAGGGTATTACGATAATTTCAGCCCCTCTGAATCTGAAGTCTCATCAGAAAACAGCCAAGTATCAGAACAAAGCCAACAATCAGAAGCACAAATTTCACATCAAAATCAACAAGGTCATGACGCAGAGGATGAAAAGGAGCCAGCTTCGACACCCGAAACATCAACAGACTATGACTTACTACCGCCATATCTTTCTCTCCACGAGGTGAATGATTTTTTTACACCATCTGGGGAGTCGAGCTCATATGAAGAGGCCGAGATTGTTTCGATTTTCAAGCAGATCAATTATCAATTCCGCATAGTGCTGGTAAACAGCAGAAACTTGAGGAGCTACATTAATACTAATATGCCCTACGAATCGGTTGTCTTAAATTCAGACGAGTTCAACCATCCCGAAAATTGGACGCTTTCTCAGAGTATAAATATTAGCTGTGCAATTGATACTCTTGAAGAGATTCTTGATGAAGTTGTTAATTCTCAAGACACTACGGAACTGATCTCGTTACGTATTAAAATTTCCGACGTTCGCGGACTCATGAGATTGATTGAGCGCGACTTGTTAATGCGAGACCAAGTTCTGAATGGAAAGTTACCACGGTTAGCCGGCCTTCCTTTCAATGCAGCCCGGCTTCAATCCGAGTTACGGCAAAATGTGCAGAAACTCAGCACGTTGCTAGCCAAGGTGGAATCAGACATTGTGACGATGAAGGCCCGATGGTCTCGGCAAAGCATCAAGAAGCCTACATTAGCAGGAGTCTGTGACTCCATTGCACGGATAGACCGACTTGCATTCAAGAGGGCGGAGCGTGTTAACGAACTTGCCCAAAAATATACAGCTTTGAAGTCAGAATTTTCCCAAATGAATGAATCTCAAGCGGGTACTCAACAAACGTTGGTATGCCATGATCACAATGATGCCAACGTGCGCTCGGATTACCCGATAACACAGATAAACCTTGATTCTGCGTACGACTCTGCTAATAACCTTCAAGCTCAGATGGCTACGACGTACAACAGAACGCAACTTGCAGGAACTCATAATCTAGGCGGCTCCGACGAGAGTGAAGATGATCCCAATAAGCTGACGTCGATACCCAAGTATCCCATTGCGGTGAACATACTGAGACCCAAGTCCATGGACGAGGTGGATATCCGAGAGATTAAGGAACGTCGTACCAAGAAGCAGAATCTTGCCGACATTCTGCGCAACAGAAGGGTTCAACAGTTAGTTCACAGTAATGTACAAGAACTCTCTGGGCAGCTGATTATTTAGAATAGCATGTGTGGCTTAACACAAAAAGTTGTGCGGGGAAAAAATAAAAAAAAAAAAAATAAAAATTATATAATGAAAAAAAAAAAAAAAAAATAATATATATATCTATATATAAATTACTCTCTAGCAAAAAGGCCGGCATAGCCTTGTCCAGTGGATGCACACATTGAAACAACGCCCAATTCTTTATCAAGGGTCTTTAGGCCTGTCATGAGGGTTGCAATGAGTCTGCCGCCTGTTGCACCTAGAGGGTGGCCAAGGGCAATGGCACCGCCAAAGGGATTGACTTTTGCGATATCCAAGCCGAGATCCCTAATGACGTACAAAGACTGGGAGGCAAAGGCCTCGTTGAGTTCCCAAATGTCAATGTCAGACTTGTCCAAACCGAGTTGTGACAGGAGAATGGGGATGGCCTTTGCCGGGGCAACGCCCATGATGCGGGAAGGCACGCCAGCAACGACGGAATGGACAAACTTGCCGATGGGCTTGAGCCCCAGCTGGTCGGCGCGTTCTCTGGTCATGAGCAAGGTGGCGGAGGCGCCGTCGGAGATTTTGGAGGCATTGCCGGCCGTGGTGGTTCCGTCGTCGCTGAAAGCGGGCTTGAGCTTGGCCAACTTCTCCAAGGTCAAGCCTCTGCGGAACCCGTCGTCTTGGGAAATGGTGGTCCACTCGCCTTCCTTGACTTCTCCCGTCTCCTTGTCAAACACCCGCGCCTCCACAGGCACTATCTCGTCCTTGAACACGCCGGCGTCCCACGCCTTGACGGCCTTTTGCTGCGACAGCAGCCCAAACTCGTCCTGGTCCTGGCGCGAGATGCCAAACTGCTTGGCAACTATTTCCGAGGTGATGCCCATGGGCATCATAACGTCTCGGGCCTCCTCCACGGGGGAGTCCTTGATGAGGTCCGACACGCGGGTGGGAATGCCTCGGTGGGGGAAGTAGTCCATGGTCATGGACTCGACGCCGGCCGCCAAGCCGACGTTGAAGAAGGCCCCGTTGCTGGCCCTCATGTTGTTTGCCAAGTACGACGCCGCCTGGGCCGACGACGAGCACTGGCGGTTGATGGTATTCACCGTCGTTGTTGCCGGGAACCCGACATGCTTTGCCGCCGCCGCTGAGACCTTTTGCCCCGACAGCTTCTGCAGCACCGCCCCAACAAGGATATCTTGCACGGCCCCCGGGTCAATGCCCGTTCTCTCCAGCGTGCCCTTGAGCACCGTGGCCAGAAGCTCTTCGGGCGCCATTTTGGCTAGCCCGCCCTTGACTGCATTGGTCACCGGCGTCCGCAGCGCAGACACTATGACGATGTCTGTAGGGAGTTTTTCTAGGATATTGGTAGCACCTTTTCGAAACATTTTTTTTTTTTTTTTTAAGAAATATAGAAAAAAAGGTAACAAATAGAAAGAAGATTTATATTTATATTTATATACAAGAAAAACAAGGAATCGGAAAAGCGTCTTAACAAAAAAAACCGGAGGAAAAGTCATTATCGGATAAATGCCAATTTTTTTTTTTTTTTTTTGTCGTTAATTTTCCAATCCAAAGTAAATTAATCAATTTATTTATCAGTTATTTTTTGTTTTTTTTTTCACAACGTCCACACACCCGGTGCATCCCCGAAAACAGCCGTCACGTGCCACGAAATCTGGGGTAAAAAAAGGCACGAAAACTCCATGTTTAACTCCGGCAAAAGGAGGGGGTTGAAAATGAATGAATATATATAAATTATAAAGAAATATATATAAATATAAATATAAATATATACAACAATCCCCTCTTTTTTTTTTTTTTTTTTAGATTTTTTTTTTTTTTTACTTAGATATATATATTTAAAACATATTTCCCCCCTCCCTTCCCCCTTAGTGAAAACAACATGATTAGACTAACTTCGACCACTAGGCCTTCTTGCTATAGAGTCCCCCATTACATCACCAAAAGTCTGGCCTCCACCCGCTTCTTTTCCTGCGGAGATGTATACTACTACGAGTCCAAGGTGGTGTCCGTGTCCGAGGCGGTGGCCGCCATCAAGCCGGGCTCGACCATTCTGTCGGGCGGGTTTGGGCTGTCCGGGGTGCCGGACACGGTCATCAACGAGCTCAAGAACCACCCGCACATCAACAACCTGACGGCGGTGTCGAACAATGCCGGGGTGGACGGGCGCGGGCTGTCGCAGCTGCTGGAGACGGGCCAGATCGTCAAGATGATATCGTCGTACATTGGCGGGAACAAGTTTTTCGAAAGCAAGTATCTCAACGGCGAAATCGACCTGGAGCTGACACCGCAGGGGTCCATTGCCGAGCGCGTGCGGGCCGGCGGGGCCGGCGTGCCGGCCTTTTACACGCCCGCCGGCGTGGGCACCTGGATCGAGAAGGGTGAGATCCCCGTGCGCTATGCGCAGGACGGCAGCGGCAAGGTGCTGGTGCGGTCCAAGCCCCGAGAGGTCCGCGAGTTCAACGGCCGCAAGTATCTTTTGGAGGAGGCCATTGTCGGCGACGTGGCGCTGGTCAAGGCCTACAAGGCCGACAAGCTGGGCAACGTGTGGTTCCGCGGGTCGTCGGCCAACTTCAACAACGCCATGGCGCGGGCAGGCAAGTACACGATAGTTGAGGCCGAGAATATTGTGGAACCCGGCGAGATTGAGCCCGAAAACGTGCATGTGCCGTCCATCTACGTTGACAAGGTAGTACAGTCCACTACGCCAAAGGATATTGAAATATACAAGTACGCTGTGGAAGACAAGAGGGACAGCAGCAGCAGCAGCAGCAGCAGCAGCAGCAACGACACCCAGAAGCCCCGCAAAGACAGCGAGATTAGGCGCGAGCGGATTGTGCGGCGTGCGGCCAAGGAGTTTCGAAACGGCGACTTTGTCAATTTAGGAATTGGCATCCCCACATTGATTCCCAACTACTTGGCTGCCGGGGTGCATGTTACGCTGCAGTCGGAAAACGGGATTCTGGGGCTGGGCCCGTACCCGCGGCCCGGCGAGGAGGACCCTGATCTGATCAACGCCGGCAAGGAGACGGTGACGCTGGCCAAGGGCGCGTCGCTGTTTGGCTCGGAGGAGTCGTTTGGCATGATCCGCGCCGGCAAGATCGACGTGACGGTGCTCGGGGCCATGCAGGTGTCGCAGTATGGCGACTTGGCCAACTGGGCGCTGCCCAACATGGTCAAGGGCATGGGCGGCGCCATGGACCTTGTGTCGAACCCGGCGGCCACCAAGGTTGTTGTTGTGACGGACCACACGGACAAGAAGGGCCGGGCAAAGATTCTGGAGCAGTGCCAGTTCCCACTAACGGGCGCCAAGTGCGTGTCCAAGATCATCACGGAGCTCGCCGTGTTTGACGTGTCGCCCACGGACGGGCTGACGCTAATTGAGATTGCCGACGGCTGGACGCCCGAGAAGCTGCAGGAAATTACCGGCGCCAAGTTTAAAGTTTCGCCTGAGTTGAAGCCGTACGATATTTAAAATGTATTAAATATATTTATATTTATATATATATATATATAATATTATATAACTATTAAAACAAAAATACTTGATATTCTTTCAGCAAATACTTTCCATGGGCATCCAATTGCTGCTGGTCAAAGAGCATGTTTGAGGACCATTCAGAGGTAGCAAAGGAGCCGTCCTTTTTGCCGTAGGTGACGGTGCCGCGGAGAAAGATGTCTGTTTCGGAGTGGACGTAGACTTTTGAGACGGAGTGGTTGCGCGAGCACACGTGCTGCCACATTTGCTGGCGCACGCCGGCGATCTGGGCGTGGCCCGTGGCCGGCTCCAGTTTGGGCATGCGCAGCGTGGCGTCCGCCGCAAACGCCGTGACGTACTCGTCGGCGTCGGCTGTAGAGGGAGGGGGAGGTGTGTCCGAGAGCTTGAAAAAGCGCTCGACAAAGCTTTTGAGTGCGGCGTCAACGGATATGGATTTGGGATAGTGTGTAGTAACTGAAGCCATTTTTTTTTTTTTGTTAAATGAGAAGAAAGTTGGTTAAATAAAAAAAAAAAAAAAAAGAAAAAAAATATGGGGACCTATATATATATATATATATTAAGATTGAAACTAGTTACTTAAATAGGAAATTTATTAGGTTTCCATTTCAAACTGATTACTAAAGAAAAATTTATTCAAGCATTTTGCCGGTTTTCTTTTTTTTCTATGGTACTTTACATCGGATACATGTATATATATAAATCACCACCATTTTGCCTCATCATAACCATTGGGACGAGTCACCTCATTAAATCTATTGGGGTTTTTGTCGTACTGGACAACAGGCTTGAGCGTTTTGACCACCTTGTTGTGGAAGCCCTCGGAGAGGTTTTCGTCCATATACTTTTTCTGGCCCACGGCTGTGAAGATGTCAGGCCGGATTCTCCACATGCTCTTGAGGGCGGCGCCGCTGATGTGGTCGACGCTGTCATAGTACCGCACGCGGCGGACGTCTTCGTCGTGCAGGTCGCGGACTTTGGCCCACACGTCGTCGGGATAGAGGCCCTGCTTCATGAGCAGCAGGTCGTACTGGACGAGCGACGTCTTTGCCCAGTAGCTGCCGCCCTTTGTGGCGCGGTCGTAGATGGCCGAGAGACAGGCAATGGCGCCCATGCAGCCGGTGCCGTAGTCGCTCATGGGGAAGGGAGGAATGATGGGCTCGTTTCTGCCCAAGGAGCGGCCCTGGATCCAAGCGACGCCCGACACGCAGTCGGCTATCTGCTGCCAGCCGGGGCGGTGGGCCCACTCGCCGGCAAAGCCGTAGCAGTTTTCCGAGACGTAGATGTACCCCTTGCCGCGCGCCTTGCCGCGCCTGGCAAAGTAGTCGGGCCCGTACCCGAGGTGCTCGAGCGCGTGGGTGCGGTAGCCGTCGACTAGAATGTCGGCGTCGTCCAGCAAAGCCTCGAACGCGGCGCGGTCCTCGGCGCTGGCCTTGAGGTCCAGATCCGTCGTGTGCTTGCCCATGTTCCCGTCCACTTGGAAAAAGGGCACGTCGGAGAGGTTTGGCGAGGTGACCTTGATAACTTTAGCGCCGTACTCTGCCAAGATGCGGGTGATTGTTGGGCCGGCAATGATGCGGCACATTTCAACGACTTTCAAGCCGGTTAATATCTGAGGGGGGTTGTCATTATTACTACTACTACTACTAGTAGTAATAATAGAGGGGAAAGGAACAGGTGGTGAGAAAGTTTCCAAGGTGTCGATACTCCAGTAAGGTTCCTTGCTAATGACTTGTCCGTGGGGGGTTTGAAGAAATTCCTCACTAGTTAAGGCTGTTGTGCCAGCTTGACTGAGCTTAGCATTCATGGACTCGAGTTCTTGAGCCGTGAAGTTGGCAACGGCATCGCCAATGGTTTTGATGATCTGGTGGTACTCTGTTTGGGAGGGGTCACGAGCCGGGAGACCAATCATTTTAAGAGTAGTGTCGGCCTCAAGAGATCCGTGGATGTGAAAGTACTTATTGTCTTTTGTTTTGTAGAGGTTAGCCGACATGCGGCGGTACAAGTTGGATTGGGCTTGGAGCAAGTCTGTGTCCTTGAGGTACTTTTTGACTTGAGAGTCTAGTTTGCCCTTACCATCGACGGTGGCCAGGTAAGCCATAAAGAGGAACAAGACGGCGTGTTGGAGATCAATGGTTACATTTTGAACGGTGTTGAAACGTAAAGAGGAGATGGCGTTGCCGATGGCACCCTCTACGGCCTTGAGAGCAGCTACGGTTTCACATTGTTTGAAGGGACAGGGCAAAACAACGTCCGAGTCGACGGCACCTTCACCACGCTCAGGGACCACGAAAGAGGTATGAGAGCTGGCCAACTTGCGGGCCAGATCTGGGATTGGGAGTGAAGGATCAGAGATGATTGAATTGAAGATGTCATTAACTGAGTCAAGGATATTGAAGGACATTTTTTTGTAGATGATAAGAAGAAAAAAAAAAAAAAAAAAAAAAAAAAAAAAAAAAAAAAAAAAAAAAAAAAAAAAAAAAAGGAAGGAGGAAATAAATAAATAAATAAATAAATAAATAAATAAATAAATAAATAAATAATGAAAAGAATGTCCATGGATCCGACCGGGTACCGGGATGTCGGGAGAGTCGGGGATTTCGGAGATAAGTTTAGAATCGGGAAAACGAACAACGGGAATAGTTGCATGAAAAATGAAAAAAAAAAAATAGCACAGCCGTACATTGGTTACTTATTTATTAAAAAAAAAAAAAAAAAAAGAGTGGGGGAAAGAAGACATAATTAAATAATTGATTACACACAGCCGAAATGTGGAGTAGTAGTAGTAGTATTATATATTAAGACATATTACTAATAAAAATGTGGGGTATAAAATAATTAAAAAAATTAGGAGGGAGGGGGGGTTGTTGTTGTTGTTGTAACATTTAAAAAATCTGACATTTTTTTTTTTTTATTTGCAACCAAAACAACAACACCGGAAATCTGTTTTTTTTTTTTTTTTTTAAAAAAAGAAGATCATGATCATGATAATGAATAATGAATAATAATAATAATAATAATAATAATAATAATAATAATAATAATAATAATAATA